>VYZS01029870.1:200255-213049 GCA_013400695.1 Neodrepanis coruscans | reverse complement strand
GTTATAGCCATCCAGTAAAGCTAATTATCACTCGCAGCATGGAGATATATTTACATAGTGGCACCTATGCCAGCCACCTCTGCGCCAGGAGAGGAGTTTGATTTCAGCTGACTTTGCGGCAGTTGTTGGCACAGCTGTCCAGCATAAGTATTTATCTATTGGTCTATCTAACTGTTAATATATGACCACTCTGCTGCCTGGTTCTGATAGATTACAGCCTCTGCAGCAGGGTGCTCATTAATCTACTGAACCATAAAGCACCAGTGCAAAGATATTTTTTGGCACCTGATATATTAAAGCAAAAAGAAGCCACCTAACAGAATACTGGCATGAGGATAACCAGCTTAAGACAAAAGGATGTATTATGTCTCCAAAGTGCCTTTTCCTTTCTCTTTTGAAGAGAACAGTCCTATCCTCAAGATATTAATCCTCTTTGTAGGACTGATCTATAATCTCCTGAGTACTGATCTGAAAGGAAAGCAGAACTATGGGGGTAGAAAGCCCATTATGGAGAGCAAGACAGGGAGAATTCTTGTTGTGGAAGAGGGAAGATTGAAGGGGGAATCAGAATGGTTGTGTGAAGGAACTGAAACGGAGCTCATGCAGAAGTATGTATCGAAAAAAAAAGCTTCAGGACTGGCTTCTTCTTTCTGCTTAAAGCTGAAATTTCCAAAGAGACACAGGGAACTGGTGTCCCACTTGTCTGACAGTTACGAGAAATTAATTTAAATCCCATGAGCCTCCTTCTGTTTGGTTAGTACATTTTACTAGCATATGAATATATAACACCTATGATTAGATTAATATTGGCCTGAGAAACATCAGTAGCTAGTTTGTATTAAGGGATCCTTTTATTTTTATAAAACATGGTCTTTAAAGGATAGCTTTGTGCACTGAGCAGTTGTACCAGTTCCATCTGTTCTCTGGAGTTTATCATGCATTTTGTAATTAAAACCTGTTAAAAAGGCATTTTTCTACGCTGTATTGCATGATAGTCCAAGCCTTGTAAACCTATCCTTTCTGGAGTTAAGCATGATTGATTGCTGAGTCCATCACAGTTCCTGTAGCATGATGCCAGAGCCAACTATCTGAAGGCTTAGGTGCATTTCCATCCATGAAATGGTTAAATCAGCAATGCAGATAAATCACTTAGAGAGTAACTGCTAGCTATATAACCAACAAGAGTTGGTTATGCGTGCTTTAGGAATTAAATGAGGTGTGGAAAGAAAAGAGAGACAGTGTTGAGAGGAAAGAGTTCAGAGGCCTTTGTGGAATATTAAAAAGATAAAAGTCTCTAGGGTTCAGTAACCTCCTGAGTCTTTTATTTTTCTTCCAGGAGAAAATTATCCACCAAGTCCAAGAAATGGAAGTCGATATTTAACTTGGGCCGCTCTGGTTCAGAATCAAAGTCTAAACTGAGTCGAAATGGGAGTGTGTTTGTAAGGGCACAGAAGCTCTCTGGTAAGAACACACTTTTCATTTAAGTGTTTCTGAGGTTTTCTCCTGCGATGTTGATAGCGTGGGGCAACCTGACTCCACACACCACTCGTACCATTAGATTTGAGATAGTCTGATAAGGTCATTCTTTTTGTCTGATTTCACCACATCTTGTTTTCATGGGACAGCAAGAAGCACCCTTTCAGGAGGATATACCAGACAGCTACAGTAAATATTTCATTTTGTTAACTAAACAGGCTTCTGTTGTTCATGTGTCAAGTTTGGGAACTAGGAAATGCTACATAGGTTTGGGTTAGTCTATTCCAGTACAGCCAGCCTCTGTCTCCTAATGTTCCTTACATGGCACTGAGTGAATGGCTGTCCTTCTAGGCAGTCCTTCCACTAAAGGGCAGTAAGAACAAACTGTGTTCATTGTTTTTGTGAAAAACAAGGCACCAGAAGTTCCTGTGGCTCCTGGCTCTCAGGACTCTGAGGGAAGAAGTTGTCTTTTCTTCTGGCTGCAATCTCAAAATCTTGCCTTTTCTGAGCTGCAATCTCTTAAACACTCTGCTTCCTAGAAAATCACATGGCAGTGCCAATTGCCAGTATTCAGAAATGATGACTCAAGTTCTAAAAATCATGAACTTGACTTAGAAGTAATCATATTTTTTAAAAGAAAGCATACCCTGTTTTTGAGTTTGTAAAGAAATGTTTTAGGTTTGTATGTCCTAGATTTTTTAGTATCTCCAAGTCAAGAAATTTACTTTTTAAAAGAAGATGAAGATGGAACTTTTATTTCTGTAATCTCATGACTCCAGGAGCTGGTAGTTTGGAGGACCACTACCAAACATTGCAAGACTTAAAATAAAATAGTTAATGCTGGCAACATTACTACCACCATATATAAGACAAATGTGATGCCAAAAGCTGGATCCAGCTCTTTTTGGATCCTTGCCTTTCCTTATGTTTTGCCTGTACAGGTAGCCTCAGATAGGTTGCCCATGGCAGACTTCAATATAGCTCTCTATCCTATGTTGATCACTTTCTCACTTTGATAAGGAATTCTCTGTCTTGAAATAGTGCTAATCCAAAGATGCCCAGGAATTACTGCAGGCCAGGGATCGTGAAGGCTGGAGCCTTGTTCCAAGCACAGTGCTGAGCATCAGGGGCTCTACATTTTTACCAGCAGGACACAGAAATGCAAAACTGTGCATGGAGTTTTAAGTACTGAAGTAGTGCTTTTCAGAAGCAGTACTTTTACGTTGCCATGTTATATTTTTGCGTGGTCTCTGCTTACAATCTGATGTGAGGAAGCAGATGAACTTGCTGTTGAAACTAAGCACATGCTTTAACTCAGCTTGTGTCCATGTACACAAGTCTGTAAGTCACATAAAATGCAAGCTCCACAGCTTGAACTCTGTTCCTCCTGCAAAGTGGAGCCAGTGCTCAAGACATCACACCATATGAAGTTAAAAAGTAGCCAGGACTCCATATAAATGCAAAAAGTAGCTGGAGTTTCTCCTATGATCATGCAGAATTCAGAGCCAGAAGCCTTAATTATATAAACAAATGAAGTCCAACAAGCCTGCTCACTTTCTGCTTTACCTACTTTGTGCAACTCTGAAAACAGCAAACTTTGTTCCCAGACATTTTCCAGATCTCCATGGACCCTTTTTGGGCTGCCAGAGACTAACTTGTCTTCCTTGCTAGCTACATTTCCACATCTCTCTTTTTCAGAGCAGTAACCAGATACAAGTTTCCAAAACCTCTCAGGAACAGACCTGTAGAGTGTCTGCTAAAAATGGCAGCTTGTTTCTGGACAAGCAAGTTCAGGAAGGATGACCAGGAAAATAGGTTGCTTGATGCCCTCATAAACTTCCCAGAGTGCTTGCTGGAGGCAGGGTATGCTCACATCAGCAAAAAAGCTGGGCAGTGCAATGTAAAAATAACCCACCATTTGCTATCAGGAATGAGAGGTGAGAAGGCATTTATGTTAATTTCATTAAAGAGTGCCCCACAACCAATCAACTGACTTGATCAGGAAGGGCAGTGGCTCATAACAGCTTTTGGGATGCTTAACTGCTTCACAGTGGAGATGGTGTTGACTGGCTGAGTTAAGTATAGCTCTCCACATGTCCAGCAGGTGCAAAGCTGTTGTTAGCACTAGCAGATCCCCATCTGTGTGAACAAGTGTTGGGGGTAATAAGCCACGTGATGCAGATACATGGGGGGAATACTTGGAAATGGAAAATAACTTTGATGTCTGACTGGCACGCCTGTCTATATGTATATAGCTTTTGATCTTTATGGGCTGAAGCCTGCAAAGCCACAGGATCTGATACCTCCTTCTAAAACTCTATTTCCACAGAAAAAACAACTATTCGGCCTGCGAAGAGCATGGACTCATTATGTTCCCTCCCAGTGGAAGGTGAGGCTTCCATAGCCTATACTATGAAGGACTGCAGCTCTGCGTTCTCAGCAGCATGGATCATAGAATTATAGAATGGTTTGGGTTGAAAGGGACTTTAAAGATCTAGTTTCAACTGCCCTGCTATGGGCAGGGACACTTATCATTAGATCAGATTTCTCGCTGCTCCGTCCAGCCTGGCCTTGAACACTTCCAGGGGTGGGGCATCCACAACTTCTCTGAACAACCTGTTCCAGTGCCCCACTGCTCTCAATGGATGCAGTAGTCTGTATCTTTGTCTATCTCACCATGTTGTGTATTTTTTTTAAGCTTATGCCATTGTTGCTGATTTGTGCCCCCATCTTTATGTGCATGCATTTTTAACTGTCTTTATTAGCAGTTAGATTGCTTCAATTTCTTTCTTGGCTGTCCTGGGCACAAAATTCCCATTCATAGATGAAAAGTGCTTGCAATAATCCAACAAAACCTGGCATGTGCATTGTGGGGAGTATGTAATAGCCCTAGACTTGGCTGCATCTAATTGAGAGGTGTGTCTAATAAAAGTCTTGTGTGATTTCCACTGGAGGGCATTCTACCCAGCCCTGCCTGCCTAGTTTGAAGGAAGCCCCAAGGCTAGAGCTGGAAGGTCTTCAGTACCTGTTATCCCTATCTATCCAGGAAAATGTGAGTGTTCACCAGGGCAGTACTCCTTCCTGGAGGTATTGAGGAGGGCTCCTCACAGAGAAAGTTTGTTTGCCAGTGCTTTATTTCCCACTGATTTTCTCCTATGTTCCCATCTGTAGGGGAGGATGAAAAAAGCAGGTTCAAACGGTCGGTGACTACTGGAGGGTTTTTTGTACCTGCGATGAAGATACGGGCAGGAGGGACAGGCAGCTCATATGACCTCAGCAAGGAGAATGAGTGGGAGCGGGAAGGATCTGCCATGGGGGCCAAAGGAAGCTCACAGCTGAGTGGGGAAAAAGGTCCTTCCCGGACACTGCAAGTGAAGTCACCCCCTGAGCAGCTGAAGGTTTTCCGGGTAGCAGAGGATGCTGAAAATGAGCAGACTTCAGCCAAAGGAGTGCTCATGTTCTACACCTCTGAAACAGCCACCAAGTCTGGCTTCCCAAGCAGCCTCTTTCCCTTGGAGGCCTCTCCTCGTCACCAGAGGAAAGCCCTGAACATCTCAGAGCCGTTTGCTGTCTCTGTGCCCCTGCGGGTATCTGCAGTCATCAGCACCAACAGCATGCCCTGCCGCCTGCCCACCAAGGAGAAGCTTTCCCTTTCCAGCCTAGAGGAGCTGTCTTCCCTGATGGTGGAGAGCACAAGCCCCTCTTCTCTGGAAGCAGGGACCCACACAAAGACAGAGCAGGCATTGGAGCGGAAGGAGAAACAGCTGGGGCCCACCCTGCCAGTGGAAGCATCCACAGGTAAATTGTGTTAAGGAGGGAGATGTGGATCCTCAGTCAGGCTACTGAAAATGCCCTGCAGCTTGGTGGCATGGAGGTTTCTGCCACCTGCTCTTGTGGCAGGAAAGAGACCAACAGGATGGGTATTGACTATGAAAGCAGGTCAGGTTGGTATTTGTTATAGTAACCAGACTGGGGAGGTGGTGGCCTCCCAGAAACATCCTGTTATGCCTGGAGGAAGCTTTTTAGCTTTGTTAGTTTGGTATTGACTTATAGCACCCCCGCTTTGTCTCGGGGCACAAGTTTTTAATCGCAAGTAGTTACATTGTTTATTTGTGCATCTGATCCAGGCTCTCACCCTGAGGAGCTGGTGGCAGCCAAGAAACCTGAGTCGTTAGAAACTCCGCAGCCATCAGCAGAAAATCAGAAGATAAGTGGACAAAGCAGCTGCACAAGAACCAGCAGCAGCCCCCAGCAGTCCTCAGAGCAGACTCCCACCTTAGAACAAACACCAGTCTTGGAGTTTCATAAGGGGCCACTCCCAGCAGACAATGCAGAACAAGGACAGCTCAAGATGAAGAATGTCTCCTCAGAAGGAAGCTGTGATCAACAGGAGACAGCTAAGACAGAAGAGGAATCACACTTAAGAGATGTGGTAAGGAAGAAGGCATGAGAATAAAGGTGGAGGAGGTTGTTTGAAGTTTCATTGTAGTTGTGAAAACTTAGTCTATAACCCAGGCAAAGCAGAATCAAAAATTGACCATGAACTGATTTCACTTCTGTCCACATGTCACCTTTTATGTAAAGGTGATTTACCTTTACATAACTACCTACTGTCCCCTTTTGGTCTTTTTTCCCTGTAGCTATACAATTTCAGCCCCCATAATCTGTCTGCTCTGAGACTTTCCAGATGTGAGACTGTCCGGATATCTGAGCATTTTGACCTGTGGTCTCTGAATTTCCCTTCTGTTTTTGCTGTCCTATTTGTCCTGGACAGCCTGAACGGGCTTTTTTCTTCCCCTTGCTACACATGATTTTTTTAATTCTTACTATTTTTGCCTCCTCTGTGTCTCTAGCAGAGCCTTTTCACCAAGTTTCTTACAGTGATACTCATCTCTGGACAGCTATTTAAAGATCTCTTGGCATAGCTCCTTGAATAGATTATTCATCGAGTTTGTGTGCAGTTTGGGAATGCACATTCTCTGGCAAGGCCAAGCAAGCCTGAATGGGAAGAGCTGAGAAGTGGGCTGAAACATTCCAGCTACTCATTCAGCTCACTATTTCAGTACATCTGTCCAGGACTCATTTTGGCTGCACCTCGAATTTTCTCCTTCATAAACCCACTTGTTTATAGATGTATTTCCTTCCTTGACCTGGTAGCAGTACGCGTGTCTGTATTTCTGTACCCATGAGTGTGTTCATCAAGCAGCCTGTCTATTTCGAAGAGGGCTGTTTGGGGAAAATTGAGGGGTATTTACTGCTAAGTTGTGAGCTCCCAGGTCATGATATTTCTTCTGTTTTTCAGACTGAGGAGGATGCAGCAAATGCTCTTCTAGAACCTCTGTGGCCAGAGATACAGCAGGAATTGAAAATTATTGAACCTGAAGAGGAGCTCTTGCTCTTACCAGCAGCTGTCCCCAAGACAAGCCTAATTTCTGAATCTTCTTCTTCTGTACAAACAGATAGTCTTTCCTCTGGTCCAGGGCAGAGTCCAACACCAGCTGAGCAGACATCTGTAAGCAGAGCATCACAGATAACTCAAGTGCCCTTACTTGGCGTCAGCAGCATGGAGCAGCAAGACAGCCTCCACAACTGCCAGTCTGATTCAGTTGCACAGCAGAGCTGTGCTTCAGGCCCACCCAAACTGAGTACTCTTCCAACTGGCACAGCCACTCCAAAGAACCACCACCCAATGGCGGACAGCAGGAGTGAATGTCTTGCTCCTACCCTGGACCAGAAGCTTCATAGTCAATCAGAATTTAATGAGATTGCCCCAAGTGATGGATTTTCTTGTTCCAAAGGAGCATGTTCAGAGACAGAGAGAGAAAAAGATAGCACTTGCCAGCTGCAGAGGGAAAAAGGTGGTCTTACCAGAGTCCAGACTCAGAGGGAGAAGCATGAGATAATAACTACTGATGAAAAGGACACATTCTCCTCCAAGGCACTGAGTAGAGCTGGAATCCAGGAGGTGAAGGAGGGCAATGCTGTTAGCAGGACCCAGGATGTTGGTGACCAGGATGATGAGGATACCTGGATAGATAATGTGCAGAGCTTAGAACTTGTGGAGCCATGGGAGGATCACCAGTGGGTTACAAGCCCTCTCCATTCCCCTACCTCTAAGGACATTCAGGAGAAGATGATACAGGAGTTTCATCCACAAAGCCAGAGAGTGGAGACAGGCCTTTCTCTTAGACCACGATTCAGTCGCAGCCTTTCCCTAGACAGTAAAGACACAGTGATGAGTCTATGGACTATCCCATTCTCTTTCATAGATGCCACTGAGCAACAGCAACCACACAGTGACATTCTGCCAGTGACTTGTGAGCCATCCAAAACACAACCCATATCCCCCTCTACTTTGGGTAAAGCTGTGCAAGATGAGAATGGCCCAAGTCCCCTAGAAGAACCTTCAAAACCTGAGGAGCTGACATATGCCCTCAGAAGGGAGGAAGCACCAGGTGAGAAAGCAGGACTCTCCAGGATACCTCTTTCAGAGCCCAAGGAAAAGAAAGTGGGTGTGAACAAAGAAAACCCTTGGAGCTCAAAGCTTGAGCTATCTTTGCCATACCAAAATAGCCCTGACAGTTCCTTACAGACAAAGAACACAAAGAAGGAGCTATCCATTTCTCAGGACACTGCCTTGGGAGGAGAGACCAAAGCATTGTGCTCTGCCCCTGAATCAAAGATGAATAATAAAGATGAAGAAACACCTCGCAAAATAAAGACTAGACCTTCATCCCTAAATTTGGATTCACTCCTCCCTTCCCCAGATTTCTTTACATTTGAGAGCCTGTCAATGCCATCTGCCTCTGGGAACCTCCTGTGTGGGCAGAAGGAAGTAAAAAGCAGTGATTCTGTCCCATCCCTGCCGACACACTGCCCTGCTGCCAGTAAAGGTATTCCTTGGGGTTCTTGTTTCAATGCCCCTGTGGACCTAGATCTGGATTACCTGGCAGTTGCCCATGCCACCACTGGCCGTCGTAACTCTGCCCCTGTCAGTGTGTCAGCAGTCAGGACCTCCTTCATGATTAAGATGTGCCAGGCTAGAGCAGTGCCTGTGATACCACCCAAGATTCAGTACACCCAGATCCCCCAGCCCCTGCAGGCTCAGAACGCTGCTCCACCTGCTCAGAAGAAGGAAGCAGAAGCCAAGCAGGCCATCAGGCAAACTCCACGGGTGGCATGGAGTCACCTGGAGGCACCCAAGAGCCCGCTGACAGAGAAAAAAGCCAAAGCAGAGAAAGAAAACAGTGACCCAGCTCAAAAGGATTCAGCCTGTCCTTGGCATGGCAGCACCGGCTCTACACTGGAGCCATCTCAGTCCAGCCATTATCCAGCTCTGGATGCCCCTGTTCTCCGCCGAAAGCGCACCTCAGGAGGGGAGACAACTGGAGATAACCCACAGTCTTCAAAGATAGAGAGGCCATCAGGATTCTCCAAGCCTTCCTATAGATCTAGGCCTGGGAGGCCCCAGAGTCTGATTCTCTTCAGTCCCCCTTTCCCCATTATGGACCACCCCTCCACTTCAGCAGACTCCAGGGTATTATTATCACCCATAAGGAGCCCCACTCAGACCACCTCTTTGAGCCCCATTTGTGGTGATCTGTCCGAGACTTCGCGGACAACTCCTGAGGGGGTGACACTGCGGAACAAAATGACCATCCCCAAGAATGGCCAGAGACTGGAGACTTCTACCAGCTGCTTCTACCAGCCCCAGAGGCGTTCTGTGATTCTGGATGGACGAAGTGGGAGGCAGATTGAATAGCAGCTGCTTCTCCTCTTCTTTTTCTGTGTTGGTTGGGATGGGAGTGTGCAAGACCAACGCTGTTTCAATTTTGCTGTTGTTATAATGGTTTTGTGCAAGATGGACCTGAATCTTTTATGGTTTCCTGCTAAGTTTTTGCTATGGAAGGTCATAGTCTCTTTGTCTTGTCCCTTTCTCATCCCTGCCTAGTCCCCCACTGTCTGCTTTTTTTTTTTTTTTTGCAAGCCCATACAGGGAACTTGCGTTTTCTCATGCTTATTGTCTAACAAGCCCTGTGAAAGTTTCATCCTCCCTATGGAAAAAGGAAAAATAAACCTCTGTATAATTCGAAAATAGGGCTTGCAGGAAACCCTGTTACAAAACACTGCAGCCCAGGGTGCAGGGCCATATCTGCTGAGGAGGTAAATCCAGATGTTTGGGAACTCCTACCATTGTTTCCCAAACACCAGTGAATGACTGCTTGACAATGTAAATAAACAGTGCAGGAGGCTGGGGATAGGTGAAGAGGAAGGTGAAGCTGGCATGAGCAATTCACACAGGGTGTGAGACATCCAAGGATGTTCCAGAGACAAACATACAACACGAACACACTGTCTCCAGCTCTATCCTTGCATCAAAGTTGTGCTCTTTCCAGCATGAGCAAAGGTTGGAATGAAAGCAGCTGGACAGGAAACACCTATTTTTTTTTAATTTTCCATATCTTGCTTATGAGTTTTGTGTGCTCAGCCACACCTTCCTTGAGCAGACAAGACCCGTGTGGCTGAGGAAAGAGCATGCAGCTGGCTGCCCAGAGGTAGAGACTTCTCAGCTGGTATCAATGCAAGCCAAGACATGGTCATAGCAAAGGCCAGTATCAACTATTTTTATCGTTGCTTAAAGCCAGATGACACCTCTGTAACTATCTCCAGCTGAGGTCCACCAACAGCAGAGAAAAGCAAGAGGATCTCCTGATCTGCATGTCCTTGGGCTATTGCCCTCTTGCACCCTGACTGACATATCTTTGACCCTTGGTCTTTCATTGCCACTATGTGGCATGTCCCCAGGTGCTTCTTCTTCCTTTAAACTTCCTCTTGTTGTGATTTTACACTGTTTCTTCGAGAGCATGGCTGGCTGTCACCTCCCTGGACCTGAGTGCTTTCTGATTGATTAAAAGTATGGTAAAGAGGATGGTTTGTGGGACTGCAGAATAGATCATGAACAAGTCCTGAGAGGGAGATTTGAAGTGAATTAAACTCTTTCCTGAAGGGAACATTAGTGTTAGAGGAAAATACATGTTCAGATATGCAACAGCTGCTGCGGGAATAGAATTAAAGCTTCCTCTATAAAGCCTCTAACTCTACATCCACCACAGGCTCATCTATTGCCTGGTATGTGACTGTGGGCAATTGCAAAGTCAGGTACAACCTGTGCTGTCTCTGCAGTTTAAATGTCTCTAGTGACTACAGAGGAGACAGGAACACAGGTGCTGCTTCTAGCACTGAGATTGTCCCTGTAATGGCGCTTGCAGGGGCCATAATTCCTGGAGATGTCTGAGTCTGTAGGCCCTAGGATGAGCATGATGGGCTATAGTTTAAGCAGTAACTGAGCATCTGTTAGGAAGTGCTATAGCCACCACAACGAGTGTTGACAGAATTTCCCAAAGGATACAAGTTTACGGCTTTTTTTCTGAAATACTGGCAATTTCAAATGGTTAGTAAACTCAACCCATGAGCTCGTGGTCTGACTGTGTTACTTTATTAGTGTCATTGTGGCTGGAGAACCCTGAGCCTTCCTTTCTCTGCAGTCTTTGGTTGCTAAAGTGGAGAGTATTTTTGAGATGTTCTGGGTCCACAAATGCAAGTAATATATCTTCAGCAGAATTTTCTCCTGCCATATCCAAAGGGAGTGTGAAAAACAAGAGGGCTTTTCCCTGTCACCAGTTGCAGTCTTTGGTCATTGCCACTGTACTCCTCATTTGTGTATAATGCTATATAAGGGGGAACAGACCAGAGAACTAAGTCCATGCTGTCAGTTTTGTTTAGGGAGAATATTAAACCAGATGAGAGCCTGGAGTTCTTGTTTGGGTCCATTTTCTCTCACAGCTGTCAGCCTATGCTTTACCTGGGCATGCTGTGGACAGCAGGCCCAGAATATGCAGCTTCATGACAATTGTATTATTCTACTCCCAGAGATGCCTGTGCAGCCTCCTATTTAAACTAGGGGGTTGCCAGTCCTCCATGCTCCTCATAGTTAGCATGGCTCTACACTTCATTAAGATGACACTAAAAGGCCTTTTTTGCTGCCTCATGAGAAAGCTTTTAATCACCATAGCTGGATTAATGGCAAATGACTTGGGAAGGTGTGACACAAGGTATTGTGGTAAGATTTTAGAGGAAATAAAAATTGTGGAAATGATGCCCAGTTTTTTTTGGCATCAACAAAATAGTTCACTTTGGGCAAGGATTTATTCTCTCAGTACCTAGAAGTTTTGACTGCCAAGTCACTTAGAAGAGTGCTAGAGAAGCTCATGAAATAATACATCAGAAGAAAAAGAAAATGATGATGAAAACTTAGCATGTTAAAACTGCTTTCCCCCCCCTCCTTATTCTCATGTAAGATGATCTATGAACAAGAAATGAGGTCTGGCAATGTGTATGTAATACACTGTCTCAACTCTTAACAGCATTCCAGTAAATAATAGCACTTTTGGCATAACTGATGAAACTCCTGCAAGAGAGAATTATTAATAATCTTTACTTAATATTAAAGATCAACCTCAAGTAAATCTGTATCTAGACTATACTTTTTAAGGATGTTTCAGAATTTGAACTTAGATCTGGGTCCTGCATTTTAAGTAAGCAGAAATGCTGTAATGATATCTCTATTTTGTAGCTTGATCCTGTTTCTTATCTACAATTTCATCTCCAGCCTTCAGCTGATGTATCAAGAGCACTTAGATAAAGCCCCAGGTCCTGCAGAGCTGAAAGTACGTGCTTAGTTGCAAGGTGCACAGTTGCACAGGTGTCATCATTCCCAACTCCAGACTCGGACTTCTGCAGTTTCTGTAACGCTTGATGATGGATCCATGTTGATACTGGTAGTTGCAGTCAGATTGAAGGAACAGAGCTTGATAGTTGGACAGAGCCAGAAGACAGATGCCATCTCCCATTGAATGGTGATGACTATGTGGCTGAAGCTTCCTGAGATGTAGCTTCACTAAGCTGTCCCCGATGTCAGTTCAGGTCAGACCTGATACCTTAAGAAAGAATTTTTGGGGTTTTCTCCTTGGTTTTGAGTTCGTTTGTTTATTTTTGTTTATTTGGGGTTTCATTTGTTTTTTCATCGTTTCTCTGTGAAGCATTATGAAGAAGGTTAGGGGGGTTAGATCAGATTTATAAGAGAGGAGTTTGGCCCAGAATTTGAAGTTTTGCTTACAAGAGAGCTACATTGGTTGTTCTTGGTATTATTGAAATGGTTCATCATCTGCAGCTCCAAAAGGCTCATTTCAGGGACCCTCCTGAGGCTGTGAACAGTGTAAAGGCAATTCCCAAATTTGCAGATGGCCCCAATATCAGAC
>VYZS01029870.1:142137-194427 GCA_013400695.1 Neodrepanis coruscans | reverse complement strand
GTCAAGGACGGCAGGGCTGCCAAGGGTTGGGAGTAGGAGGCTTCATTTATGAGCTAGTTTTAGGTCATTCTTGGTCCCAATAAACATTTGCTTGGCACAAGTCCCTGTTGCAAGGAACATGAAAAACTAAGATGCCAGGGCAGTGAGCAGGATGGGGAATAAATCATCTGAGTCAGAGGATACTGAACACCACCAGCAGCCCAGTTCCTGGTTTTCACAGTGAGGTGGGTAGCCAGATGCAAGCATGACACATAATGGTCATTGTACATTGCACATGAACCATCACAAGGTAAAGAAAAATAGAGCTTGAGAAAGTCTGTGCAAAGAGATCTCATGCAGAAAAAGTGAGGGGAAAGGAGGAAAGGGTAAGAAAGCCTGTTGGACAAATGGGGTCAAGGGACAAAATACACAAATGCAGCCCCATATTGCCCCATTGCCTGAAGGAACAGAGACTTTCAGTACTGCCAGGCACAAGCATCCCACGGTCTGAAAAACATCAGGTTATGTTTCTGTGTGCATGAGAGGGGGAGAAGCTGAGCATGTAGGATTCTTGTTGGCTTGGAGACCACACTACTCCATCAGCTATGAACAGAGGATGCCTCTCAGCGAGTCTGTTTTCTCAGAGCTGTGAATATTACAATACATTAATAGTCTAAAAATACATTTAGTAACTCTATGGGAGAATTGAAATGTGCTTTTATTGTCAAGAGAGAACTGTGAATATTTACACCTATGGAGAATAAATACAGAGAGCAGATCTGCAAACAAACTGTACAGCTTCCACCTTGAGAATTTTTTTCATCATCCTGTCTTAGCAGGATGTTTTAATGCAATAGTTTTCATGCACACATGCATATTGCCTGCTCTGAAGACCACGTACATCCATAACTTAAGGAAGCAATCCAAACAGCTGAGAATGACTGAGATTTCTTTACAAGTCTCAACCGACACATAAACCTGTTTGCCACCATTCCTGTCATGGACTCCATCCCTTCCTCACCCTCCCCCTGGCATCCCAGGGAACTTACAGAGACTGGAAAACTGAAGCTGAAAAACCAGAAAAAGCTGTGCAGGAATTTTCACGACCCTGCTCTACATCATTCTGCCATCAGTCCAGCCTTCTCCTTCCTCCTTAGTTCAGGAAGATAAAACTGGCTTTTTCTGGTTGCATTCTGGCATGTTTGGTCCTTCTGCATATGTCCACCATTGCCTGGATCACTTGTTCACAGCTTTTATTTTTTCAGAACACAAATCATAAAATGCAGCGAGAGGGAAATGCTTAGGAAACTGAAAGCAAATTTGAAGAATGCAAACTTAATTGACTTGAGCTGTCATTCATACAATAGGTCAATGGCATCATTTGCAACTGATTGGAGCAGTTAATATGGCCATAGTCTGTTTAAAGTAGTCTCAGTTTCTTTTCTCCTGCAAAATCCTGTGGCATTTTCCTCTATATTGAGTGCAGTGCTATAATCCCACAATAGTTAGATGTAGCAGAAAGGAAGAGACCTCTGGGTCTGAAGCTAAAGACCAGAGGAGGAAAATAATATTTGAACTTACCTACTTCTCTGGTTCTACAGCTTCTTCTGGCTGTATCTCCAGCAACATCCATATGCAGAAGGCCTTACTAGTCTCTAGGAAGTCCCATAGTTAGTTTTTTCCCTCATTTGCAGAGCTGCTTGAGTTTCAGAAATAACTCGAGCAAGAGGCCCTTATGCAGGAGTGCAGCTATCCATGAGGGCTGCCATGACTGAGAAGGTACTGGAGGGGTTTGGCCAAGCAAGGACAGAGGCTGTGTACCTGCATTGTCTTTCCTCCCCCATTTCTCTCCTCTCTGCTGTTGCACTTGCCAGGAATTTGCAGTTCATGGCAAGTAGCAGAGAACCTAGTCTTTGCTATTGCCTCTTAATGTAGGCAGATGCTGATTCTGTTTAGATTTCTTTACATTTAGGTATTACTGTAGCTTTCAGTGGCATAGACACCAAACCTCCCAACTTTACCACCAGACTCCCTTCTATCCCCCTTCAAAAACAAACTCTAACCACTGACATACATGGTCTGTATGGTCTATTTAGGACTCAAGTCTCACAAAAAAAGTGAAGACTAATTTCCTTACAGAATTTCTGAGAGTCCAGGTTCTCCATGACAGTCACTACCCCACTGAACCAGGGGAGTGGCTGAACCATGAGGATTTTCACTTTTGAAGACACATTTACACAGGTTGCAGGGACCATTTCTTCCTCAATCTATTCACCCTCATATCTGCCTCTTTCTCTTCTCCAGCACTCTAGCAAGGGACAATTCAGCTACAGTTTCTATAGCACCATGAATCATTGTGTTTTGCAGTCTGATCTTCAGAATGACATTACAGGATGTTAAAGCCTGTCTATGCCCTGCCCCAGATGTCCCATATACATTATTTCCCCTTCACAAACACACAACCTTGAACAAGAGAAAAAGTTCACTTCCACTTCTTTTTAATTAATATTTTGGTAAATATGCAAAAACAAAGAATCAAGGCAGATGGCAATGTCAGGATCTGAACCAGTACAACTTTGGAAGAGGATTCAACTTAAAAACACTCTATAGGGGCATATTTCTCATGATACATTTAACTACTGAAGTGTTCACTAGGGAAGCAGATCAGTCTGGGCCAAAGTAAATAGCATGTATTGAACTGACTGAGAACTGTAAGTACTAATGCAAGGACTGGATTTAGTTCAGTTAGCTCCGTGCTTGCATTTTTAACAAGAGTTACTCATTGCCATTATTTGCCTTTTATCCTACCTGATCCAGGGATATGAGAGGGGAATTACACAGGGGATGTGACCATATACATACAGGTAGCTGAAGCAAGAAGCGGAATAAACTACAGGCATGGGACAGCCACTTTTACAAAGCCAGCTACAGCACTGGACCCTTTGTATACAGCACAATTCCTACAGCCTGTAGATGTGCGAAGTCTTGTGTGAAGTACAGAACAGCTTTTTGAAGGAGTTGCTTGTTACCAAGTGGAGGTTTTCCTGGACTGGCACTTCTGAAGGTAGGAGCACACGCAGTAGTTTCATCAGTGACAGGAGGTAGGCTTGCACATAGGCAGCATATTGCTGAGGAGTGAGCTAGCCTTTTACTGGGCTTGACTAGCGACAGACTTTTTATCTGTGACATGTATTTACTGCTGACAGCCTTAAACTCTCGGAGAATCTGCCTTGTTCTAAGGCAAGGGAGACCAGGAAGAGAATTTGAACAACAGAATATATTAGAGAGGTCTACAGTTTTCTCCCTGGCAGCATCTGTCTTTATTGGTCACAGAAGTTTACTGTTTTGTTCACACAGCCTTTGCTGGAGCCTTTAGAATTATGATTAAATTCAACCTAATTTTAGAGAGCCATTTTTCTGCAGCAAGTGTATATGGACATTTTCTTTTCTGATGTCATCAGAGAACAAATCAGATTACTTCTTATGTTCCAAGAATTTCTTGTACTGTGAAGGAAGTGTTGTGCCTCAGCCAGAAGGCATTAAGGCTGCAGAACACGAGAGAAAGCAGTGACAAGAAGACTCTTTCCTGCAGTCAGTTCTGTGTGTCACGTTTTTGGAGGGGCAAAAGTATATATAGGAGAGGTAGTGGGAAACTTCAAATCCTCCATGGCACAAAGAGAACGGAGCTGGAGACAAACGAATGCAGTTCCACACGGCGTTTCAGGACAGCACTGAGGATTCTGGGCCTTCAGTATTCAATTCCACTCCAGTAGAACATGGTACCAAGGAGGACACAGAACTGAAACGACAAGACTACTAAGTTCCTCTGCTCCCCATTTCCTTCTCTCCACCTCTCCCCCAGCCCCACTTACTCCTGTTGGTAGGAGAGAGCAACAAGAAATTCTTTCTTTTCAAGAAATTCTTGAAAAGCAAAGGCTGTTTAGGCAGAGGAAATTTTTTTACCTGCACAGAAACTACACAGTGAAGAAAGAAGAATAGTTATGTGCAGCCATAACTATTTGATCATATCACTCATCTCAGTGGGGATTATCTGTCATGAAGATAATGCTGAACCCCGAGTACTTAAAAAACTCATACAAAATCTTGAAACTACAAACTGAATTATCTATCACGGTTACTGTTTAGGTGATACAATACCCTTCACAGAGGGTAAGCTGTGTTTGCAAGCTGTGTTTGCTGAGTTGTATTGCTGAGATGGCAGCAGGCCACAGCAGGATGGAAGGCCATCTAGTTCCCCACCTCTGGAAGCCAGAATGGAAGGGAACTTGTAAATATAGCAGTTAGTGGAACAGTCTACAGGCAGATTGGTAATGAATGAATAACGATAATCTATGGACATTTTAAATGCGTCATTTCTGTCATCCAGCTCCACCCAGCTGGGTGTGGAAAAGCAAGAAAAGAGAAGAGGAAATAAAAGCAAATATTAAGTACTTACAGTCCAGCAGAGGATGGCAAAACCAAACCAGGCAACACCCCAGGCATGTGTGTTCATTGGCCCAGAAATAGCATCATAACAACCCTGTAAAACAACCAGAGATGACTCAACACCAGCTTTGAGCTTTTACTGCAAGGCAACAAGCTTATCCACCTCTGAGGGAGACTGTGCTGACATGCTCCTCTCCTACTGCAATTTGGGCATCTTATAGGTCTCAAAAAACCAAGCCAGAGCTACACTGCTTATTTACAACATGCAGATAACCTACCTGTTTCTAGCTCCAAATACAAAGCCAGACATTGTCTGACAAAGTCATCTCAGACATTTCAAGGACAACTTCCTATGCCATTCACTAGCCAAGTACACTTAGATAACCAAAAACAGTTGACACAGAATTGACCTCCAGAATCAAGAAGCTGCAGGCATATGTGGAA
Source organism: Neodrepanis coruscans (assembly GCA_013400695.1). Classification (NCBI taxonomy): domain Eukaryota; kingdom Metazoa; phylum Chordata; class Aves; order Passeriformes; family Philepittidae; genus Neodrepanis; species Neodrepanis coruscans. The sequence continues at coordinate 189,558 of VYZS01029870.1, read as the reverse complement.
GCTTGAATGCCTTCTAGAAATGTGTGCTAGTGCAGAAGCTGATGCTCATGACCGAGCAATCTATTTGAACAGGACATGCTGGTCTACTGAAAAGTTCTACTTTGAGGAAGAGAATTGCTGATTTGCTCACTAATATTATATGCACTCATCTTTGGGCTAAGTTTGATTTAGATACTGTTCATCTACATGCTAAAGATATTGCTTCTTACTAGTGGCATTGGGAGAGTTTTCTTAATGCTTCTCTATCCATCAAGAAAGTCTTTATCCTAAAAAAATCCTATCCTGTGTTCAGCAACATGGCCAGGACTCTGCTCTGGGCATTTCTTCTCTTCCAGAAAACTTTCAAACACCCGTAGCTTACAGTGGAGGAGAAAGGCTGTTCATGGTTTCTTTCCCTTCCAGCAAGACACTGTTGACCAACACACATTAACTGGAGAAAGCAGGGTTGATCTTACATTGCTTTTATAGTAGCCAGGGACTCCAAGTTTGCAGCCATCAAGGTTGACTGGAGTCCCTCCGGCATTCAGCGTACAGCATTGGCGCGGCCAAGGGAAGTCGGCATCGTTGTGTGTGACACGGAAGGCAGACGTGTAGTTCTGCCAGTCAGAGGGCCCCAGCACCCCACAGCAATGGTTCTGCAGGGAGAGAGAAGAGAATGGTCTTTGTGGGCCCAGGTCAAAGCCCTGCACATGTCTGGATGCTGGACATGGCTGGTTAGGCATTAACTACAGATTTATGGGAGACATTTTTGAAGTGCCTGGCTTTGACAGCCTGCCATCTGATAAATGAGCAAAATGGGGAGTGTGTCAGAGCTTTCTTCAAGGTTCAGGGAAGACACCATCCTCTTTATTAGGGAGTGGCCCCAAGAAGGACTTGAAATTCCAGGCCTGCAGAGCATGAAGTAATTAGTGACTTTTCAGTATTATTATTACCTGAAGCATGAGTTTGTTCCATGTGTTCGTGACCCCTTCAATCATCTTCTGGTCATTGTTGTTGGCTGGGTCTGACTTCTGGTATTTCTCCAGCATTTGCTTCAGGAACAGATTTGGAGTGAGCTACAGAAAATAAAAAACCAAGTAGAGATGAATGTAGAACTATGTAAATAAGTGGCTATGTAAAGCAAATATAGGGTTATTTGGAGAGGGTTTGTTTGCTTGTTTCAATGTCCTGCTGGAGAACAGGAATGCTGCTTCTGCCTTGGTTTTACACACAAGAAAATAAAGAGTAGGATTTGAGGAGCAGGAGCAAGAAAGATATAGATCTTAAACAGGCACTCCCAGATGTCAGACCACAGGAGATGTGCAGAACCTATGGGTTGCATTTGTTATGTCACTTGGTACTGAAGCACCACAAATCATTTCCCTCCCACCAATATCTTCAATAACCCATGTAATCTTTCCCTCACTAGTAATACTGCCTGGGGCAATGCTGAAGATTTGTCTTCTGTGTGTATGATAGATTAATCAGCCTGTAGCTAAAAGACTGAACACTGTGTTGATGATTCAGCTAATCCATGCTGTTATTTCTTTAACTGCAAGGCTGTAAACATTTTAAAATGTTAAAAATAACAAGACTATGTTAGAAAGAACAAAGTTATTTCCTTGATTAGAATAACAATGTTGGAGTCTTTCAATGTGAGGTTGTCTTCTGCTCAGCAGTAGTCATGTAAGTTTACACTGTACTATCACACAGGCCTTTTACTACACTGAACAGGATGACTGTGTGCCCTAGAACTGCATTTCCCAGTACAGCTAAAAGAATACATGAGGAAAAAAATACTCACAAAGTCTCGATGAGTCGCTGCAGTGATGCAAGAAGCCATTTCAAATGCAAAAGTGATCAGCATCAGAATAATGTACTGTGGGAGACAGAGAGCAGAGTTAGTTGTCAGAGAAACTATTTTTTTCAAGATTAAGCCTGGAACTCGACTCAAGGCAGAGGTGGCAACACTATCATATTCCCCTCAGTCCTGTCTGTGTCTCTGAATGTTCATGTTTCAATTCATTCCTGTTCTTGTTTCAATTCGCAATCTGCTTTCTTGAAGTTAAATGTTTGGAATTGTTCTCCATCTCACAGATAAGATTTCATCAGAACCTCATGGCATTAAGACTACCCTGCCTTTATGGAAAATATTTTGTCTGATATGTACCAGAAAAACATTTGCCCCTTTCTTTGTTGCATCTCATTGGTAACCTATGTTTGTGTCATATCTCCTTCTTCCACTTCCACTTGACAGCTAAAGGCTTTTAAACAAGAAGCTGTTCACTCCCAGTAGGAGAGCTTGTACTTTGGGGAAACAGAAGGTACAATTTAGGATGTAATTCAGATCCTCCTGATTTTGAATCATCAGATTTCCTTAACACTCCTACATCGTGAGCAAAGATCCTTCATGAGAACAGATTCCAAGGGTCACCCCTCATCTATTTCACTCCTTTTCACTTTTGAGCACAATCCCTTTAACCTTTTCTATATTCCCTTCGGAGTTCTCTTACATCTATTTCTCCTCCCACATTTTATAATGTTCTTCTCTGATTCAAGGCATTTGTTTTCTTCTCACCCCAGCTTCTGTCCCTTGTACCCTCTCATATCTCCTAAATTGGAGCCTTGGGTTTCAGCCAAGACAAGTTAAGGAAATTCTATTTCCTCAGCAGAAGAGTGCAGGTCTCTGAGTGCCTCTTGTCTAAAACAGTCACTCTGCTACCCCACATTAGTCCAAGAGAGACCCAAATCTAGAGTTTCCAGCTCTACCCTTCATTCATGCAAGCATCAGTTAAGTTTTGCCACTAAAGTTTTGCCAGATTAAAGGACTAAGTAAGACATTGCAGAAAGATTTGTTCACATTTTAACATTGTCCTTGTCTTACCCAAATCTCTGTCCCCACCCCTGTAATCTCTGCCTGTCTGATGATGTCTAGTGTTCTCAGTTGCACCCATATTTGGTATACTGACACTAATGCCTTCTACAGAAGTCATTACTTATCAGCTCTTAAACTGTATAGTGTATGACAACTGAAAAGCAGGAAGGGGTGGAGAGAAACAAGGATCCCCCAGCTCAGCTCTATGTGATTGCACAAGTGCTTCTGCATTGCTTCAAGGCAAGCTTAGACCTCCATTAATTCCCTCAGCCCGGTTTGGGAGCTTTTCATGCATGCATCTTCACAGGAGTCACCTTCTGAGACACCACAGCCATGACCAAGAACAACCCTTGGCTCCTTATCACTGTCACAGCTGTCTTTGCTCATTGGTGGATGACCAAGGTGATCAGGGAAACTATGCAGCATTTGTTCAGTTTGGCAGCAATAGGCAGGCAAACTTTGCTACACTTACCACCAGCAGCAAGGTCCTGTCAGCCTTGATGACTCCAATGATACCAAGGATAGACAGAGCAAAAAGTGCGAAGCCAACAAAGATGCCAATCCAGGCAGCAGCATAGATGTCATTGTTTTCTGTGGCTTCCAGCAGAGGGTAGAGACCATGGGGATCAGTGACAAAGTAGATACATTCTGCTGTCAGGGCAATACCACACATCTGAGAAGCAGAAGTTTGGGAAATCCATTAGATCAACCTTCCCCAAAGAAATAACAGAGATAGAAACAGGCATAGACTACCTTTATTCAACTTCCTGCTAGACAGGAGTTATTCAACTCCTCCTCTGCCCAATTCTACAATCCCTTGTATTGTAACTTCACAGAATAATTTCAGGCATGTCTCACCCAGCCTAGACCTGAGAAGTCAGGACTGGGACTTGAGGATGCTGTTAAGAAAAAAATGAAAAGAACCATTCCATCACTGTATGGAGGGAGGTGGCTGGAAAGATGCTGACAATTCTAGAGCTTTTCTCCTAGAACTTATGCTGGTCTTGTGGATCAGCCCCCACTATCTGTTTCCCACCAAACTCATCATCTAGGACAGCTCTCTTTTTGCCCTTCTCTCACACTTCATTGGACTACTTATGTGTAGACTTCACATATGAAAAAGATTTCATGTCTGAGAACTGCTGTTTTTATGAAGTGTCATATTGGAAGGAAGCCTCCACCCTTACTTGTTCTGCTTCACTTACCCCAATGATCACATTCCCAAAGACTAATAGGCCCTGCAAGATGTGTACACAATCATCACTTTTTGCCATCTTTAATTATTCATGCAACCTAGGAAAAACCAAATACAGTTTTCAATTAGACCATCAGTACACTATGGTTCACACAGAAATAGAAATTATTCATGAAGAGAAAGAGAACTTGCCTCCTTGACTGTACACCTCCCACCCTTTGCTTCATAATAGTTTCAGGGGAGAAACTGCCCCAGATGTTAATCTGGTAACTCAAACTCTCCCTAATACTTGAACTACAGAAGACTGGTACTCATTTAGGGGCAGCTAGTGTCTTCAGCTCCCTATTGGGTAGGGTTTTTCTCATCACAACGGCATCCATGCCAACCTCAGCATTCATGGTGTAGCATTCCCACCTAGTTGGAAACACCAGCTGCATCTGGATGGACAGGGGACAAGTTCAATGCCCTCACCTCACTCTTTTTCCAAAGGAGCCAGTGTTACTCGGGGGCATGCTATCCACCCTACTGGCTGTTTCCTTTTATCCAGAACTACCATGGGACTGAATTGGTAATCATGTTAGTTTAGCTGTATCCCACACACATGCCTATGGTGCAGGGCTTGGGAGCACTTTGCTAAGGGTAGTGCCATCTCCCACCCATGCTGAGAACTGGAGCTGAGCCCCCTAAGTCAGGTGTGAGGGAGGGAGGGAGTAGGCTGCAGCTGGCTTATGGGAGCCAGGCCAAGTAGCATTCCCATCAAATTCCTGAGAGTGCTATATTCCGCAGTCCAGAGTCAGGTGCCTCGTGTCAAATTCATGCCCTTCCAAAGAGAGCAGCATAAAGGCACTAGTCAGAGGTGTGAGACCTCTTGGAGAAAGAAGCTCAAATACCAGTGCCTACCAAGTCCTTCTTGCAAAGGGATGGAGCATGTATATGAATGGAGAGGGGGAGGGAAAAAAACCCAAGCCCCGAGACAGCTGCATTAGGTGATTAAGAAAAGACATGTGGTTAAGAAAATAAAAACCAAGAAAGAAAGGCTGAACTGGGCCCAACTTGAGCAGGCAACAGGAAAAGCATCTTGAACACCCTTCTTCTGCCAGAGTACCTGCACTTGTACGTGTCTTGATGGCGTCACTGACTACGATTCTTCAAAGAAGCTGTTGGAATATAAGCAGACAGAGGTGTCAATTAAGTTTCCTGAGGAACAGAGAATTGTGAGATCTCCCTAACAATGCCACTTCTTGCTGCCTCAACAGCTGCCCTTTTTGGGGTATACAGGACTTCCAACAGTGACAGATGGAAAACAGGTATTTCCTACAGCTCTTTCTGCAGTGGTTTGAGGGTTTGGCATAGAGACATCTCCAGTGGTCTCACCATTATACAAGCAGAGAGCATAAGTATTTCCTATAGCATATGTAGGGATGACCATTATTTCTAAGATGAGAAACGATTTTTTGTCCCAGACGGGTGTTTGGAGGCCAGACCAATACACATGGAACTGTATGGCTTTATATTTGAAAATGGCAGACTCAGGAGGTCAGCCTGAAATTCTGTCCCTGCCAAATTTCCTGACTAGCAAATATGTCCAAAGGGGTCACATAAAACTGTCACATAAAACATATCAAATGTGGGTCAGGGCAACGTTTGGCCACATATTCTACAATACAACACTGCAGAATCTGCCAAATCTGAGATGGACCTGGGTCCTCTACTGATCTGAAAGCTGCAGAGATCACTTTCTGTCTCATGGACCTACGTGCTGCAAACTGCAGAGATTTTAGAAAAGCCTTCATATATTGCTGTCTAAGAAACATCACAAGCCAGGGAGCAGTTCAAAAAACAAGAAAATCTTTCCTGCTCAAATGCAGGCATTTGAACTCTGACTACTAAATGGAAAAGCAGGTCTGCTCCAAGGTCTGCCTTGTAGATACCATGGTTGAATATGAGATACCTCTTCAGTGTAACAACAGCGCTCACATCTTTTGCCTAGGCTGTCCACCCAGCCCATGCACTTGCCTTCCCATAAGCTGGCTTTCTTTTCTTCATGGGCAGGCAGAACCTGGCTTACTCCTGCCTCCCTTGGGCATCTATTACTGCAGTTATGTCAGTTGGAGAAAGCAAGTCTCTTCTCCTGGGGTGAGCCAATCTCCTAGCTACTACTGTAGGTTGTGAGGAAAGCTGGAGACAGTCACCACCACAGGTATCAGCTGGAGAGTGGCAAATTTCTAGGCAACCTAAGGCTCTCCAGTATCTTAACTGAGTCCAATGGGACTGCAGTGGGGAGAGGAGGGGGCAGGGGGAAGCAGGAAGAGAAAAAGGGAAAGAAAAGCCTTTACTGCAGATCTAAAATTAAACACTATCATGATGTTGCCATATTATAAATTCTCCCTCTGCCTCCAAGTGTTTGGCACTGAAAAAGCCCATTTCTTGATGCCCACTTCATTCTCCTGTGCCATATGTGGCAACCCCTTGTCTGAACCCCTCTCCATTGCATGTTCCTGTATCATCATCACCGATGAGAGACAGGGCAGGTGCTCCAAGGCAGTGACAACAGCTGGGCATTTGGAGAGTTGACCCTCCAATGAGTCCCAGAGGAGAAACTGGTGAGATCTGGAGCTTTCCACCTACTGCCTGCTCCTCATGGCTCAGAGGTAAGCTGTGCTAAGCAAGAACAGATTGCATGGCACTTGGTGCAGGTACACGACTACAGGGGCATGAGAGCAAACTTGGGCTAACTTGCCTGAGGCAAGCTGCACAGAGATGTGACTCACAACCACCTTGGGTGTGACACTGGTAGACAGTCCTTCTCCCAATCCCCAGAGACACAGGTGTATCAGCCTCTGCCTGTGGACACAAATGCATTTGGAGGTAGAGGATCTTTATTCCTAGGTTAGTTAAGATTAGTTTTATGACCCAAATACTGTTTCCTGGGGCTTTGGGGAAATCTGTGAGGAAACTGGAGCTTCAGCTGCAACCACTATCCAAAAATTCCACATAAGAAGATGGTCAGATCCTGGGATTTCAGCTTTGACCTGGTGTTTCTTAGCACATCCCAGAAATCTTGCAATTTAGCTGTGATGCATATAGATCTGAGGTATTCAATTACCACTACCAAAGACTTTGCTCCACACTCCAAGCAGCTTTGGAAAAGTGTCTGTTGTGCTCATTGTAGAAAAAAACCTACATTCCCCCTGAAGCACATACTTCTTCCTCTTTTTTATGTATTGGTCACAATCCAGACTCCAACTCCTCTCCTCTCTGACTCCCCAAACACTTCTGACATTCATGGCACCTGTCAGAATGCAAAAGCAGTGATAGCCCTGCTTCCCCCTTCCCCGATCCTCCCTAAGTTCCAGATAGATCTGTTATTTCCATGCCCTTCGAGATTTCTTGACCTCTTCTCTCTTCCTCTACTCACAGTTGCTCTGTGAGACTTGCAGCACAATGGTGGGAGATGAAAAGGAAGCTTCTTTCTGTGAAGGCTGGTTTCTGCCCTTGCATTTTAGGTGATAACGTCATGCTGGCTTTGAAATGAAGACCTTTTGGCAGCAGTTCCTGGATTCAAGTGGGATTTGTTGCTCTGTTGTGCACCCCTCACATACATTGGGCTGGTTGATCTTTTGAAGCTTCAACACCCTATTTCTATAGATTGGGACAAGATTTCAGTGGCCTTATAGATGAATTTCCCCTTCTTAGTGTAGCTCTATTCCATCTCTAGACAAAAAAGCCAATGGATAAGAACTGACTTGGCATCGCCACATGTAGAAGCTGGTGGCATTTTGATTGTCTTGTGTTTTGTGGTAGTTGTCAAGCATTGTGACAAAGGACATCCAAAACCACCCCTGTTAGTATTATTTGCTTCTATACCATGCTCATAAAAGTTTACCAACACAGTAGTGGGGCTTGCAGGGGTGGGGGGCTCACATCACTCCTTGCTACCTCCCTTTACCTCAGTGTCCCCGTGCAGGGCATTGCACTCCCATCCCCTGGTGCAGGGAGGCAGAGACAAAGGACACATTTGTTTTATTACTCATGGGCTCCACATGCCTTGGCTGAAGGGCTCTGCATCACTTGAGAGCAACTGAGCAAACCCAGCTGTTCAACGGCAGAAACCTGGTCCTTGCCCGTACACTCCTCTGGCACGGGAGCCCAGGCACCACACCTCCTGTCCCCTGAGCTCACACAGCCCCAGTGAGAGAGCATGTTTCTACAGGCAGGAGCGAGATAGATGCCTGGGCTAGGCCTGGGGTGCTGACGGAGGGAAGTTATTGAGGTGGAACCGCTGCTGGAGGTGCTGTGCCAACCCCATTGCTGGTGCCAAGGGAAGCCTCTGTGAACCACAGATCTGCCCACACACGGACCTCTGATGGGGTCCAATGCAGTAAGCAGTAAGTCTACTTTATCTTCAATGCAGTAAGCAGTAAGTCTACTTTATCTTTTTTTTTTTTTTTTAATTGGTTATAGTGTAAAATTGAGCCCCTAAGGGCCTTAAAGAGAAAGTATTTCCCAAGACCTTGGGTCATCTTCAGAGTTACATAGGTTTTAAGAGGATACAATTTAATACGTTAATGATGAGTCACTTGGGCTCTGCTGTAAGAACCCAAATGCTTTACAAATATCAATTCATCACATGTTTACTTATTTTAAAGCAAACACCTCCAGTGCAAACAAACCCATACACTCCTCCTGCCCCAACAGACTTTTCTCCATGCTTCACCTGCCCCAAAAAGCAGCCACCTCTGACAGAGAACTGTTTGTGCGCTACAAGTCAACCACACTCAGAAAAAAAGAAGAGCCAGACAGTTGTTTTATGCTACCAGAGGAGAAAAATAAAGCAAAAATAAAGCTCGGCATCAAGCAGGGGTCAGAGACTAATTAAATTTCATTTTGAGAGAGAGATTTTGAAAGAGAAGTGAAGCCTGTGTGAACAGTGGAGTGGCTGGTAAATCATCATCAAGCATAATTACCTTGGAAATATTGCTGGGAGGTAGGTTTTTCCTCTCTCCCTTATTAGTTCAGCACAGCAAAAACAAGAGGGTTTTTTTTCCCTTTCCTATTCTCAAAAGTGAGGGAGAATTACAAGATTCGTCTTCCTCTGCAACAATTTTTTTTTACACTCAGATTTACAACAGATTAAATTTTTCCATTCCATTCTCCCCAGTCCTTAGGAGAAAAAATACGGAACAAATTAAAAGAACCATAGAGAAGACACAGCCAGAGGTAGAGAAAAATTAAATACTTAATAATTTACTTCAGTTAACCTTATCCAGGTACCAGACTCCCACCTACTAAACACAGTCCAGGGACTAAAATAAAAAACATTAAACATAAGAGCTGCCTTTTCTCCTAATAGACACTTATGTCTCACTTGCCTCATTAAGAGAAGATGATGACCAAAAAAGGCACTCACCCCTCTCTTCCCTTGATGCTTCCCAGCAGAAATCCCAATCCACCTGCAAAGCCAACAAAGACCCTTTCTCCCACCTCTGCTGGGCTTTAAAGAGCCCAGGTTGCTTGAGGAACGTGCTGTGTGATTGGTAGGGTGCTCATCACATGAGGAAAACTTTTTTTCTAGCCAAACCTGTTCCCCAGTCCTCCTGGGACCGGAGGGTGTCTCTGTGATTCTTAGATCATATCGGAATGCTGTTGTGCTGAAAATACAAAGCTTTAAAGAATTTCTATTATTATACTCTCGAAAGGGTGGATGAATGAGTCACTCATACGAGGTACTTGAACTTTAAAGAGGATGGGCAAATTGGAAGGATGAAGTATTTCTGGACTAAAGGATTGCTGGACTGCTGTTTGAATGTGGGTATAAGAAGAATTTACTGAATAGAAACAGAGAGTAAATTAATTTTAATATTTTCATTTAATTGCATTACATGGGAAAAATCCAGTGGTTTGGATTGGATCCACTTTTATTTTATTTAGCTTGGAATTTTTCTTGGAAACAGAAGTGTAAGCATTGGCTACTCTGCAAGACACTGTGAGTAACATGGAAAGTGAGGAAACTTTCCCATTTCCTTGGGCCCTCTGGATTTTTAACATATTCAGTTTATTAAGACTGAATGAAGTCAAGCATAGACATGTATATTAACTGGCCTGTGATAAACTGAGAAGGGCTAAGGCTGAGGAACAGAGCAGAAAAGGAATGCTTCTCACCTTCCTCTCCCTCACTCATTTCCAGTACAAGTTTGCCAGCAGTCATGATTTATGCTACTGGAGCTTGAGCATGTCTCTGGCAAAAGCAAAGATGGATGTTTTTGGTGTTCTTCACCTGCTGGTGCAAAAAACAGCCAAATAAATAATGGGCTTGAGAAGGGCAATGGGAGTTTCAGGTTGTTAGAGCCTTTCACAAGTCAAAAAAACCTATGAAAATAATATATATATATATATATATATATATATACACATATATATTCTGTCGGTAGCCATCCTGGCAAATATTTTGTATGAAATTAGTGATAACTGGAATAGTTCTAACTTATGGATCCCCTGGTACCTGGAGACAGCTGAAGAGAGATCCAGCTCTCACATGAGACCCCTATGAGATCTTGCCCTAAAGAAAGAACAGCACTTTTGGCATTTCCAGTGCCATGAGCTATCACAGACATAAAGAAAAGGAGACTCAGCCATTACAGCCAGCCTGATCTAGTAGACAGTGACAAGAAAGTGGTCATTTGAGTTGTCGAGCATACAGATGCTTATTTATCTACACCTAAATAACTCAGACCTCCCTGCCCATTATTTGTGCTCCCTACAACATGTGAAGTCTATTTTGGTGCAGTCGCCACCTCATATTTTGGTAGTGTTGGCAGGACCAGGCACCTCACCCCAGCTGGTGTGCTGGGCTCTAGGAGGACAGGCTCCCATCATCATTGTTTTACACTGAGAGCAGCTGGCAGGGGGAAAAGCAGTGCACCTCCTAAGCATCACACCCTGTTTGATCTTGGGGTGGTGATTAGACACAGAACTGCCATGGTAAGGCACCCCATGACATCTCAGCTGCGAGGAGAAAAGAGAGAGCAAGTGTGGAATTACTCTTTTGGGGAAAACAGATGTGGAAAAAGGAGAGAGGGAAGGGGCAGCTGGGAGTGAAGTCTGTACGCTTCCCAACCACCAGCACTGAAAGCAGTTGCTGGGAGAGAGCCCAGGTGTGGCAGAGCTCTTGAAGATCTGTAGCTCTGTCTGGGACACTGCAAAAGCTTAGAGGGAATCCTTCTTTGGGCTGGAAAAGAGGGCGAGGCTCAGTGGGTGGTGGTCACTCAGCTGCCATCATCATTTGGCTGCTCACAGCTTGTTAATCTGGTTTAGAATTTGTGTAAGAATATTTTTGGTGATCTCTGGAGAGAAATTTGGTATGGGGATGGAGAGAGTTGGATGGGGGGATTTGCTTGTTTCTTTGCACTTCTTTTGGTGTGTGCTGACAACGTCAGACTATGAGTTTGCCTGAATGTCTGTGAAGAGGAGGGTCAGATAGAGACCTCGCCTCAGCAAGGGAGCACAGTGGGGCTGAAAAGCCATGAGGTGGGAAGCTCAGGTGCCTTCAGGGGTACCTCCAGTGTAGTGTCCGCAGCTCTTTTAGCCTCCCTTGTATGTCTGTGTATGCGCTGGCATATGTCAGATGAACCAACTTCTATACTGCCAGACCCATATACTTGTGCAAGCTCTTACACTTGTGAAAGCTACAGACTGACGAGTACATGCACCCCCTCACAGAGCCATACAAACACAAACATGTATATATGCACATGTAAAAATCCATACATGTATGTGCTTTCCTTGTGTGTTCAGACATAGGTCCACAAATGTGTGTGTGAGTTAAACGCAAAGTGCAATTGGAAGTGAACACTCAGACATTTCGTATTTTATTCAGAGGGACAGTCAGATGCTGAGGCCACAGGCTGGCCTATTTTCAGATGGAGGTGGAAAATCAAATTTTTCAGGAGATTCTTCATTTGGCTACTGCAATGTGCTCTGTGGGTGACAGGGCAATGTGAAAACATGTCTGTCATGAAGCATGCTGTGTTTATTCAAAACTGTCATGGAAGGCATGCTGGAGGATGCCCAAAGTTGCTGAAAAAGACTAATTATATGTTGTAGGTAATTTCAATAGGTTGGCCCTGCTTCTCACCTCTAAGAATAATTTTTTACCTTCCTGAATCCTTTTGGTTTCTTTTCTTCAGAGCATGGAAATAATGATTTAAGACTGAGACGATATGAGAGGGAGGATTTAGGGAGGGGGAGAGCATGTAGGGAGCAAAAGTAGCTTATGGCCAGAGTAGCAGACTCCCAGGAGTCATTTCTGTGACTACCTCATGCCAGCGTCATGATGGAGCTACTCACATGCAGGAAAAGGAGGAAAAGGAGGCTCCTGACTGCATTTGTGATGTTCCATGGGAACATCAGATCTCACGGTTGAGGGAGAGGACTTAGGAAATGCTGCATCCCTAGCAGTACAGCTTCAGCATTGGCCAAACCCGTGCACCCATGCACAGGTTCAGCTTGACATGCACTGTCTGTTTGTCCCAAGGAAGGGGACTTTTGATGATTATCCCTCCAGCACATGGCAGCAGTGTATGGGAGTAAACGCTGGGAGTAAAGCCAAGCATCTTTACGCTGTGAAGGTGCTGCCCGTGAGTGGAGGGGCTGCCAACTTTTCTGGCAGGGCTCCAATCTCACTGGCTGGGTCAGTGACCTGCTCCTGAGGGCACTGTTCCCAGTGGCTGCAGCCCTAGTTCCTGACACCCAGCTCTGCTCCTGCATTCCCAGGAGGACTGCGAACAGCTGCTTCCCAGTCCACAGTTTGACCTTCCTTCCCTGGGCCAGATTTGGGTTTGAGGCTCGTGCCTACCACCCAAGCCCTCCACGTGCCATGGCTAGGAGCCAGCTCCTCCCAGAAGGAGAAGAAAATTCCTCATGGCTACCTCCTCTCCCATCTCAATGCATCTGCAAAGGGGGCGAGGATGTGGGTGGTGGGGGACAGATGTCCACTGTGCCCCTCGGGTTTGCAGCTGGCCTGGCCTCCTGCCAGCCTTGGCTCCTGCCTCCCCAGTTGAGTTGTGTCTTTTGCTACAGCTGCTTCCCTCTTTGGCAGATTTTTGCCCTTTTTTGCCACTTCTATACCTTTCAACCTCAAGAGAGAGGAATAATTGTGGGGTGCAGAGAATAAATAAGTGAAAACCACCTAGTGAGATCAGGGGAGAGCAACTCTGCCTCTGAAACTGTTTACCAAACAGTGCTGAGTGTGGGGAGACAAATGACATATGGTTAGCAACAGCCATGGGCTAATTATAGTGAATTAGGATAAACCACTGGGTCACTGGGCTGGCTGGCCCAGCTAAACATGAAAACACATATAGGCTGAAAAGGAGCCTATAGGAACTGTATGTATATATTTAGTATATATAATGTGAAATGTGGTAACTTCTTTCTAAAACCTCAGATACCTTCATGAAGAGTATTACAAAGAACCCAGATAAGAAGCATCTTTGTGACTCTGGTAATCCTGGTGTTTTGCATTTAGCAATGCACATGGCATTGCACTCCTCATTCCTAAAGAGAGTGCTATAAGGCATACTCTCAAGGATGGGGATTTTTTCATATTTTGGGGAAGGAAAGGGAAACACCTTATTTTTGTAATTTTGTAAGGTAGCTTTATTTATAAGTAACCATATCTGTATTTTGGTGGCATTAATACTCGCAGTTTTGTGTGGTTGCATAAAGCTCATGTTGGAATCATGAAATTGCATGAAAATCTATACTTTCTGCCTTTTGCAAGTGAATGTTTCTTCTGACATGTGAGTAAGCAGAAAGAACAACTTAGAGGAAGCTACTTTGTTTGGTAAAGAGCTGAGCTCAGTCAGGGAACAGCTTCCCCAGGGACTTTTGGTCTAGTGTTTATAGTGATATTTGCATATGTGGATAAAGGCAGTAACAAATTAAATCTTGCTAACCCACTGCTAACAATTAGACAGGTGCTTAGGCTCCCTTCCTCAGCAGTCTCAACCCAAAAGCTTAGAGAAAAACTGGATGTTTATAAAGGTTAATCTACTGGCTACTACTCCTGTTAGTAAAGAAGACCCTCAGGGTGCTTTCTTGCACACATTGAGAGAGATTTAGGCTCTAAATCTCACCCTAAGGGTGCCTCTTCTACTCTGCTAACTATGAAGGAGACTTGTAGGAGAGCCTCAACACAGGCCTGAGGCTAATTTCTGCAAAGGAAAATCCAGACAAAAATATCTGCATCTTAGAGCACCTGATCTCACCTAGGTTTCTCAGCAACCTAGAGGTCACATTTTTGTACATGTGAAGACCAGAAGATAAAACAAGCAGGAGAAGCCTGGGGGAGCCCTGAGGTCAAGCCCTGCCCTGACTCTCCTCCAACCAGCAGGAGTTTCTCCTGGCAGGGAAAAGGAGCTAAGCCGCAAGAGTGACCCTCCCCAGACAACACCCTTGATAGCATAAAAGGGCCAGTAAGTGAGATGTGGCTTTCTTTAGAATCTCATCTTCAGATGACGGCAAGCCAGCTCACTCTGATCAGGAGCCTGACCATAAGGAATCAGAATCAGAACAGTTTGGGTTAAAGATCATTTAAGTCTGACCCCACGCCACCATGGGGTCCTGATCACTAGATCAGGTTGCTCAGGACCATGTCCAGCCTGGACTTAAACACATTCAGGGATGGGGCATCCACAGCTTCTCTGGGCAACCTGTTCTAGTGCTTCACCACCCTTTGCAAAAAGAATTTTTTCCTAACATCTAATCTAAACCTGCCCTCTTTCAGTTTAATACCATTGCCCTTTGTTCTATCACTATTTGTCCATATAAAACATCCCTCTCTCTCCTTTTTATAAGGCCCTTTTAGGTACTGGAAGCCCACAATGAAGTCTTCCCTAAGCCTTCTCTTCTCCAGGTTGAACAATACCTGCTCTCTCAGGCTGTCTTCACAAGAGAGGTGCTCACAGGAGGATAGAAATATCACTGTCTTGGCAAAGGATTGTCTGGGATTTGCAAAGAGATCTCTGACACGAGAAAAGACTTTTGAGAAGACATAAATCTGCTGTTTTTGTTTTAGATATCTTCTTAAAAAAGCTGACAATGTTCAGGGAAGGCCTGCTAGACTGTGTCTCCATATTGCTCTTGGTTATGAATTTGAGGGCATCCTGGCCTCTGAAAGACTGCATATGTCAGTGTCAATATAATCATTAGGATGCATTCCCAGCTCCCAAAGGGTCTTGGCATCGTGATGGACCTTTGCTACTGGTTGTTCAGTTGAGTTTCATCTAAAAGACTGTGAACAAGCTGTTCTGTCTGGACCTAGTGACTGCATTGTTCTTGCTTATGGTTAAAAACCTCTTGTCTGAATTCCTGTGTATTAGTCATGAGCCACAACATATTTGAAAGAAGAGGTCTTCTTTGGGATCCTTTACTGCTTGTTTGCAAGGGGTCAAAGAAATTTGTTCACAAGAACTGATCCCATTTTATTATTAAAGGATATTTTGGGATATCTAATTCCTCCCAAATGCATCCTAACAGAGCTAATGCCTCCTCTGTATTAGCTGCTTCTGATGTGGGAGGCCATAAGGGGCTGGTTGTGGAGCACTGCCATCTACATACGGTTGCCTGTCACTATCCAGTTTCCAAAGCACTTGCTGCAAGCATGTGTCTCATTTATCTCAGCATCTCCACCATCCACCTTGCCAGAGGGCCGGTCCACCCAAGAGAAAGAGAGAGGACAGTCAATTTAAAGCTGGATCACAAGAGTCTTGGCAGCAGGAGGAAAGGGGAACAGCAGAGGGGTGTTGGTTGGTGTGACACTGGGATGGAAATAAATAGCATGCATGTCTTGGGCGAGTTTATAGTGCTCCTGGGGTGACTGCCTCTGCCTTGGCAAGGGTGTGGTTGATGTCTCACACCGACTCATTGCTTTGACAGGCTGAAGGCACTGTCCAATATTGTCCCTCTGAAACTCTCTTAAGGTTTCAGTAACTAACTGGAAACCTCCTTGAGAAGTCTGTGAGACTCAGATGCTTCCATGCACCTGGGGTTTGCCAGTCAACCCTGTACCCAGCTGTACCTGAGGTTTAGTTTCAGGTGGGCAATGGATGGGGTTGTGCTTTGAGCAATCCAGCCCTTTTACATGGACCTTTTGTCCTCTACTTGTAGCTACTTCATGGCTGGACGTAAACTCTTCGAGTTAGCTTTCCTGCCTCTTAATAACTTTAGTGAAGGCTTAGCCAGTCTGTGCTGCCCTCTCATGGGCACACGTAGGAAAGGTTATATTAAATTTTTTTTATTTATTTTTTTTTTGCTTTAGGATATAGATTTTTTAATCTGCTACTCAAGCATCGTTTTTCCACATGTGATTTCTGAAAAGCCAGAAAGGCTTAGAACAACTTCTAAGAGAGATATGAAAGGTAGCTGTGAAACGTAATTCTATCTAGAGTTGTGCTGGACCCTGCTTAGCTCTTACCTTTCTGAAAAGCTTTGCTCTTCATTTGGAAACATTTAGATGTCTAACAGTGCAGATCCCCAAAACAGGCTGAGTTTCTACCATATGCACTCCTATCTGCCATGTCAAACACATATCGGCATCACGGCACCATACCATAGTCAAGGAGTCTCAAGACAGCTCTGTTATCTTACCAAGAATTAAAACAACAGGGCCAAAAGCTGCCTTCTCCAGTGGGCAATACTTGCTTTCAGTGTTGTGGGGTTTCAGCAAACTGGCAATGCTGCCCTCCTCTGGATCTCCTTGCAAGGAGGCAGGATATTATGCTAGATCCAAGGGGATAGTTAAACAATAGTGGGATAGAGCCAGCAACCTGCTGCTCTTCAAAGGGGCTGTGGTGTTCATGGTGTTTATGGTGTTTATGTGACTTTGAACCACTGTTGAAAGTCTTTGGGTCTCTGACCATTTGCCTGCATATAATATAACGTTCTCCCTAATACCTACTCATCTATCAAAACACCAAAAGCTCCTCAGGGTGGAAACTGTTTTTCTTCAAGGGCTGGTATGACATACATTTTTCCCATCAACAAACAATTGTGCTATTACACATGCCTTCATACACCTCTATTTCCTGTTTTATGCTAGAAGGAAAGCTGGGGAAAGGAGGAAGGACAGAGGTCACCTCTTTTTCTTACAAGCTTCCTAGCCCTAATATGGAACCTGCCTTCTAGTTAATAATAAAGATTTTTAAAGTTGGACCAGGTGATTCCAAATAAGGCATTTGCCTTAAAGGCTTGCAAGTTTATAGTGAAGTTTTCATGACCAGCGTAAACTGAGAGTTGCACTCCCTTAGCTATAATGCCTTCCTTTTTACTTTTGACAATGGTACTAGATAGCTCTGCACCTTTTTAAGTCCAGCCCTATGTAGTCCCATATTCCTCCATCTTGCCACTTTAATGAGTGACAATGAAAAAGACACTAATTTTTAGACTCAAAGTAACAATGTAACAAAGCAAATGAGTCCATTTCATAGCTTGTCTCTTCCATGCCATTATTTCACTGCAGTTTATGAAAGGACACCAGAGGTTTCTCCTATTTTCTACACTGGAAGATAGAAAGTTTACCCCAGACTCCTGGATGAAGAAGCCACAAAGATGTCCTTTCTAGTGGCTGAGAACAGCAAAGTCTGTGATAAAGGAAGGTGAGCTCTTCCCACCTATGCAAGGAGTTGTGTGGGGAATTGAGATGATAGCCTTGAGGGAGAAAGAGCCATTCCTTTAATTCATACAAGGTGTTTCTAAAACAGACCAACTATCCCAGTGTCTGCAGTCAGTTTCCTGTGTTGAATTATGCATATAGAAATCTCTTGCATCTTCTTTACCTAAATTCATCTGTTCTGCAGTGACATTCCGGCCTAGCACCTTTTCCCAGGAGAACATGGTGAGTGAGTGTTCATTCTAGCCATGTCACCTCAACAACTCAAAATTGTCCTTTTCATTTGTGTGTGCTGAGCTATGGCCATGAACTTCTCATGATCCTCCTACACAAGTTTTGTCTATGAGGACAGTCCTCCAAATGGAATGCAGCCATGGATAATAATGCCTGACCTTCTGGGAATGTTTCTTCATTTTCTTTTCCATTTCCTCGGGCTGAAAAAATGGTCAAGAGAAGCTTTCCCTTGAATACAACCTGAAGGCACATCAGACAGGGTTTGATCAATTTGCCCTACTATATTCCCTTCCAAGCTCTTCCACATTCTCCAGTCGTCAGCTGAAGCTCTCTTTTAAGCTCTTTGCTGGACTTACCCAGAAGTTAATGTCCTCAGTTTCAGACAGGAAAGCCCTGAATAGTTGCTGCTGCCTACTTTGCATTCTACATGATTGTGAAACTTTGAAATAAATAGCATTAAACTAGCTTAAAGTTGGTGTTACATAGCAATGATTCATATTGAGTCACAATGAAATGTCTCATGCCATAAGTAGCTGGCCACTGAAAAATGTGCCCTCCACCTAACTAAGAAGCAGAGAAGAGTCTGTGTGAACTTTTCAAAGGATCTTTAATCAGCTGTTGTAACATTATTTTTTTCTCCATTGGCTAGAAGCAGCAACACAGGCAACTTCGGTATTGCTTGGGGCATCTGAATAATGTTAAGTTCCACATAGAGAAAAAACTCTGATGTTTTGATCCAAGAGACCTATTTCACAGTGACTATACTTTCCTTCAGATTGCTCCTCTGCATCCTGCTTCTGAAGAAGTACAAGGTTCACAACAGAAACATTCTATGGACCATAAGATGTCATTTGGCAGATGAATGGGATGTCATGCTTCTGTCTCTGGATCAACAACAAAAAAAATCTCTTCCTTGAAAATAATGCCCTTTCTTGGTGCCCAGCTCATACTACAGGGAAATCATCCCTGGGAACTACAAATTACTTCTAACTTCCACAACTTTCACTCCATGACCTGTCCTTTTCAATTAGAAGCACATAGCAATACACAGGTGTGGATTAAAAAAAAAAAATACAGAAACCACATTTTTAAAATCATGCACTTCAGTGCACAGACATCTCCCTCATGGAGAGGAGAAAGAGCAAACAACACATATTAGTCATGTTGCTTAGCACTCTCTGGAGGACATTCAAATATACTGTGACTAGTGTGCTATAAGGACTTATATGGAATAGTTTCGGTTACACACAATGAAGTGCAAATTCCTTCAGAGCACTCAAGGCAAGAAATTTAATGACAGTTTCATGTCATGTTGATAAATGTCCATTTGTGAAGAAGAAATAAGGATTCACTGGTTTGGGAAAGAAATTATGGAAAAGGGAAAGTCACTCTGGAATTAAAACTACAATAAAAGTTTCCATTTTAAATCTAACTTTCCTCCTTCTCTTCATCACAGAAAACCCTTCTTATACATAAACAGCAGTGCCTTACTGTGAAAGTAGAATTTTTCTAGAGCTTAGGTGTATTTTTCAGAAGAAATCTGAAGCACATCAAAAAGGATAGCTGTGTGAAGTAACTTAAACATAATAATCTGCAAACATTCTGGAGAATGTTTTTTCATTTTCATAAAATTAAGTTCCTGGAATTCTTTTTCCTTGAAAAGCTGCAATTCAGAATACAATCATCTGAGAGGCTTGAGGTAAAGGACATCTTCTCAGCTCATGATGTGTTCCCCAAGATTTCTGTCCAAAGTACTTGCTCAGAGCTGATCAATTCCCTCTAAGCCTGTGAAAACTGAAGGATTGTCCTTGGCCTACTGCCTTCCCCATCTACACATGGGGAAACAGAGCTGTCCTGAATACAGCCTCGTTCATTTCCATACAACTGCCTCTCCCCGAAGGAGCGTGACCTCTGAGAAGATAAATGAACAAAAACCACTGTTTCTGTTTCTCTTTTCTGAAAAAAAGACAGATGCTCTCTCATGTGCAATGGGAAGACTTCTTGCTACCACACAGCAACTTTGTGGGCATGAGATAAGGTGGCCAGGCCACCAAAGGAAAATTGGAGATTACTAAGAAAAACACTGGGCAGGGCTTCTCTTGCAAAATTTCTGTCATCTGTAAGACGAATGCTTTCCAAGTTACTTCAACCTATCTGAAAGAGGAATTAAGGATCTTTCCTTGCATAACTCCCTTAATGCTGACATGAAGTTGAAGACATACACTTATAGCTGGAGAACAAAGCTTTGTAAGTAAAAAAGAACAACAAAATACAATACACAAATGACAGAGACAGGAAATGCACAATTAAGCCTGTACCCAAAAGCACCCTAATCCTGTTCTACAACAAAATTCAAAGACATGCCAACTTCTCCATCTCCTGGGACAACGTGCTGACAAATGACCAGAGAGGTGAGAAGGCTTCAGCCACTATCTTCATTTTCCATACATTTCCTGTTTCACAGAGATACCTAAGGACAGGGCCTGTATATATAGGGCTGCTTACAAATTCTTGATCAAAAATATATCAGGCTGAAAAACAATCTCAGTGTCTGATTCTTCCAGCTGCCAAAGATAAGTAGGGATTTCAAAAGCATTACATTGCTTCAGCAGGACCTAGATGCCTAAGTCTATACCAAGTTTCTTATAAAACCAATGAAGATTGAATCTGAATTTTGAGCCATCTGTAGGCTCAAAATAACCTTAAAAATCTCCCTGCCCTATGAATGATGGGTGCTTACCTACCTATAACCTGGAAACAGGAGTTAACTGATCTTTTTTTGAGAACCCTAGATAAAAAGAAAACTCTTCTCAGACATGGAATTTGTAGGCCAAATACTTGCCTCTGTTATTCCCAGACTCTCTGGGCCCAAACTATGCTGTGGATAATCACACAACCTAATCATCAGACTTTTAGCTAAAAATAGATTGATGGAAGTTTCTAAGGCGTTCTCTTCATAACCATAAAGACAGTCTTTTGGGAATACTCTGCCATCCATCAGGAAATTAGAACACTTGCCTAAAAAAGAGAAATGTCTGTAGTGACAAAAAAAACACTTTCTGGCACCTACTGCAGAGGCACAATATATTAAGCCAAACTGATAGTATGCTCTGTTGCACACTTCCAACAATCTTCAGGCAAGAGACAAGAAAAAGAAAGACAAAGTTTCTTAACAGGGTGGAAACAGACACTGGGATAGTATGAAAACCGAGAACTGTGCTTTAAGAATTAAAAGCGGCTCAGATGATGGACTTGTGAAATGTACCTTGACTCTGACGAATTTCCTGAGCCCTGGCTTGTTTAGCTTTATTTACCTCCTGCATTCCTGAGTGACAAAGTTTTCTGAAGCCACTAAGGGCGTGTGCAACTGTTGCTTTACTGTACTGGCTATCAAGACATACACTGTACTTGCGATGATGCAAACAGGGCAACCCCTAAAAAGCAGTGACAAGTACCCAGCAAGGGTGATTAGGCATGTGACAGCTGCACCCAGTGTATGGAAGAGACAGACAGACAGCTTCTTGCATCAGAGGAGCTCTGGTGGCAGCAGGAAAGCCCAGACCTAGCCTATCAAGGATTAGATGGACGTTGGCATTGCTGCATAACTGGAAACTGTAAGCCACCAATGCAGCGTGACAAAAGAGAGGGTTGTGGGTTTTCCAAGACTGCTTTTTAATTCTACTTGCTTTTGTGCTTGCACTGTCTGAGCTGTGAGGTTTCTCTGCATGGAAAAGCAGAGTCTAGGGGTGGCCTAAACTTGGGATTTATGCATTTGTACGCATAGACTGTGTAAGAGTTCAGCAGACCTACCTCTTTGAGATGTGCCATATGTGCACGCAGGTCCATGCCCACTTAGATCTGAGTTTGTGATTCCAAACCCATATTTGGTTGCAGAATTTACACCCAAGGGGAAGCATAACCATACTGAACAGAGAAAACATGAAAGAGATGCAAGAAGGTCTTTTCCAAGTTTTTGCCAATGCCTACAAAAGCATGATGCAATACCACGACAGCAAGGTCAGTAGAGGCCAAAAGGAGTGCACAGGTCCTCTTCTAGAAACACCTACTCATCTTCCTTCTCCTCCAACATTCTCTCCATTTCTGCCTGCCTGGCATTTATCATGGACTGCACCTGTGCAAAAGAAAAAGAAAAAGGGTCACTTGGGGGCTGATTTCCTTACACACTGGTGCCCAGAACTGACCTTGCCATTCGTCAGCAGGTTTTGCATTCAGTGCACCATGAACCCTGTCTGCTTCCTTTCCTCAGGCCTCCTCCTTTTCCCAAGAAGCAACCCACACTTCTAACTCCCAAACTATCGTCTCACCTGACTAATTTTGAATTAGCTGTGTTTTAATACCTTGCAAGATCAGCAGAGACAGCTCCCCTAAACAGAGGTGTGTGGGCAGGAAAAGTGTCTCCTCACAGCTTGGGATAGAGGAAGCTGGTGAAGGCTCACAGAGGGGACCTATCTCTGTCTTTAAGCTTCCCTCACCTTCCAGGTATCTCCAGGGCACATTCACCCCATCTTTCCCCCTCTCCTGACTATCTACCCCTTGCCTCCCAGGCCCTCTGCTCCTGTCCCATGGTTTTCTCCACGTCCAAAATGAGCAGACACACAGTGAAACTGTCCTGGCTTGACTATGATTCTGATGTGCTCATCAAAACTGGTTTTCTGCTGTGGTCCTAACAGACAGCCCCCACTGAGCCTCAGCAAGAGCATACCTCCAGCAATATGTACTGCAAGGGGTCATCAGGCTTGTGGTACAGCAGTTTTTCTGTGATCTCCTGAGACAGAGACAGAGAGAAGGAAAGAATTATTGATCTTTTGGTGGATGGGTAGCTGCAATTTCTGCTCCAACATTATCTGCATTTTAAAAAGCAAGCATCTCTTTCAAACCCCAAAGATGATCAAGGGTCTTTTTCTACTGCTTTTCTTAAGTTTACACCTAAAGAAAGCACAGGACAAGGAGAGATCTGCGAAAGGGATATTTGTCTCAAGCTAACTTTAGGCCAAGCTTTGCATGTAAGCCTCTGGAAGGAGAAGGAAAATACGTATTTCACCTGAAATATCTGCAGAATGTTATGTTTCTCCACATAATCAATGGAGGATTGATAGGCATCTGCAAATATCGCTGCCTCCGATGTTTCAGCCTCTGTCGCTGATGATGCAGCCTCAGGTGTGTTACTGCCATCCTGTGTGTAGTCAGACGTGTGCATCTTGACTTTGAAACCTGGCGGTTCAGCCACGGGTGATCTGATCTCAGGTGAGTTTTCCCTGGATGCAGACTACTCAATGAGTGGCAACTGGTCCTCAGAACCCGATGGTTTCTCTACAATGAGCTGCTCTGCAGACACTGGCAATTCCAGTACAGATGGCTGGCCTGCAGGTGCTGGTGTTTCAACCCCAGGTAAGTCACCCAGTGATAGTGAGGATTCACCTATAGGTAGCTGGTCCTCAAGCAGTTCAGCAGTGGGTAGTACACTGGATTCCTTCACTTCAGTCTGAACGACTACTGTGCTCTTGCTAAAACATTCAACAAATAGAGAATGTTTTAAACATATATCTCCACAGACCAGATACATTGCTCCATCCTCTCTTAAAGTATGCAGGCTAAATAGGCTTTAGTTTCTGTCACTGGCTCCACCTGCACCTTCTGCATGATCCCAGGAACTCCATGTAAGCTCAGGCTCAAGCCTTTCAGAATTGGTCTGAACCACGCAGCAGGTGTATCTGTGCCTGATCCTCACTTACTAACTAGTTTTCCTAGGAGGACTCTATCTATTGTAGGTATCTATTGTAGGTAGCTTTGTCTCTATGAAGTCCCTTGGATGGATTCCAGACCCGGCTCATGACCTTTCCTTGCCTTGGACTCCTGGTGAGCCCTCTTATCAGCCTGTGCTGTGGTTGCCTCCATCTCCTGGCTCATCTCCCTGCCTGGCACAGCCCCGGCCCCGCTCCCTGACAGCAAATAGCTGGAATTTGTGCCGGCTTCAACCATCTCCCCCTAGAATAGCTGGATGGACCGCGCTCCATCCTTTCCCTGCTCTCCTATCCCCAGAGCTGTGACTGAGCGCAGGCACAGCCCTCCCCCGTTTCTCTCTCCCATCCCAAACCCACGGCTCCAGCCGGGGGCGCACGGAGCGGGACCCGGACCTGCGCCCCTCCCTGTAATTGGGAAGCGGGGGGTTTTTCCTGGGGGGACAAAGGATAACGGCAGCTTNCCGGCCCCGCTCCCTGACAGCAAACAGCTTGAATTTGTGCCGGCTTCATCCATCTCCCCCTAGAACAGCTGCCTGCGGACTGCGCTCCATCCTTTCCCTGCTCTCCCATCCCCAGAGCGGTGACTGAGCGCAGGCACAGCCCTCCCCCGTTTCTCTCTCCCATCCCAAACCCACGGCTCCAGCCGGGGGCGCACGGAGCGGGACCCGGACCTGCGCCCCTCCCTGTAATTGGGAAGCGGGGGGTTTTTCCTGGGGGGACAAAGGATAACGGCAGCTTCCTGAGGAAGGAAGGAAGGAAGGAAGGGGCAGGGTCGCGGGAGGCCGAGGGTGGCACGGGTTGGTGCAGGCAGGGAATGCGCCGATTCCCGGTACCGGGTCTCTCCCTCACCTGCCCCCGGGGCGGCAGGGCAGGGCAGGGCAGGGGGCGCTCCGGCCCCCGCCGGCTCCGGCCCTTTCTGCCCCTCGTCGTTCGCCGTAGCCGGGGCGGGGGCGGGGGGGGGTGTCGGTGCGGGACGCCGAGGCGGTTGCCGGGGAAACCGCGGTCACGTGCGGTCGGTGCGGGCGTTGCCGCCGGGGTCACGTGGGCGGCGAGTGCAGCGCGGCCATGTTGGGGCAGGGCGGAAGCGCCGGGCGGAGAGCGGGGGAGTCCCGGAATCCATCGGGAACTCTGGAAAGGACCCTCGAGGTCCTCGAGTCCAAACTACGACCCAACACCACCCTGTGAACTAGAGCGTGGCACTAAGTGCCACTCCAGCCTTTCCTTAAACACCTCTAGGGACGATGAATCCACCACCTCCCTGGGCAGCCCATTCCAATGTCTGATCACCCTTTCTCTGGAGAAATTCCTCCTGATGTGCAAATTGCACGTCCCCTGGCGCAGCTTAAGACTGTCAGACTATCAGACTATCAGACTATCAACACTGTCATTCTGTCACTGGATGCCTGGAAGGAAAGGCTGACCCCACCTGCGTTACAGCCTTCCCTCGGAGTTGTAGAGAGCAACAAGGCCCACCCCGAGCCTCCCTTTCTCCAGCCTAAACAACCCCAGCTCCCATGGCTGCTCCTCATAGGACTCGTGCTCCAGACCCTTCACCAGTTCCACTGCCCTTGTCTGGACTTGCTCCAGCACCTCAATGTCTTTCTTGTAGTGAGGAGCCCAAAACTGAACACAGGACTCGAGGTGGCCTCACCAGTGCTGAGTACAGGGGGACAGTCACTGCCCTGCTCCTGCTGGCCACACTATTGCTCATCCAGGCCAGGATGTCATTGTCGGCACTGCCTGGCTCTGGCCCTGGTGCTGGTTTTGGTTCTGGTCCTGGCAGCCTCTCCCTCGCCTGCATTATTCTTCCCATTGCAGCAGCCAGAGCCAACGAGCCATCTGTGGGGCTCCCTCAGCACAGGGAAGGGCGTGGGAGTTGTCTGTAGCCCAAGCTGCCACTGGCCTTCTGTTTTGCAGGGAGCTGAGTTACTTCACTGTGAGTTCCAGTGTCCTTTCCACCTTACCACACTCCTAAGAGGGATGCAGGAAAACCCAGGATAGCCATTTGCTGTTGCTGGCCCCGTTAGTAAGTGCCATGGTAGTGAGGAGGCCTGGAGGAGAAGGACACAGGGAAGCTGTGCAAGGAGAGGCAGATGGAAAAGGACACGTCAAATAGGTTGTACAGGGAAGCAGGGAAGCAAGAGGTGGGGTAGCAGAGTGCCAAGAGAAATATTTACATGTGCATTCATGTGAGAGGTGCTTTCTTCTCTCCTCAGTTTTACACAGATCCAGACAGTTGGTTGCTGCAACTTTGTCAGAAAAAGCAAATAAACAGATTGCTGGTTTTCCCCCAAAGAGGAGATAAAAAGAGTAAAGATAAAAGTTGTGCTGGGTTACCACAGTAACCAGCTTCTGACATAGTCTGGTTCATGCTCCAGTCTGGCAAGAGCTGGGATTGAAATGAGTGGCTGAAACTGCCATGGGGGCTTATGGGGGGTGAGAGGGAGGGAGATACAGGACTTCAAAAGCTGTTCTAAACTTACAGATGTCAATTCCTTTCAGAGCAGCTCAGCTTGTGTGTGTTTTTCAGGGTATGGTGTTGAGCTCTTAAGATAAACAGCTGCCCCACTGCTCCAGGTTCATGGCAGTGCTGTCCATATCCTGAGCCACAATGACCACTCAGGTCATCTTGCACTGGAGCACTGCTTGCACTCATGGCATCCCAGGTCATCACTTAACTCCTCTCATGGCATCCCAGGTCATCACTTAACTCCTCTGAGCCCATCTTGCCGCTCCAACTTTCCCACCTGACTGTTGTGGTTCCAGACAGCACGGGACTGCCGAATTTTTAAATGTGAAGGGGTTTTTTTGGTCTGTGTTCACTTGGAAAGATCTTGAAAGATGCCAGGTAAAATCGGTAAAAGTGTCTTGGGCAGCTGAGTGGGTGGACTCTCAGGGAGATTTCAGGATCTGATTCCTTCAACCTCCACTGCTTATCCCATACTCACGTGACAGGAGAGGGTACAGTGTACTCCCTGGTGCTTTGGTTTGTGGACCCTGCCATATTTCCTCTAAAAACTGTGGACTGATGGAGCAGACTCGTGTTTGCAGGTAGAGTATTCACTGGTTTGTCTTGTATGCCCCTTAGAAATAATCTGATTGTTCTGCAGTGACCTGTGCAGGTATAAACCCACAACAGTTGGTTGCTGCGCTGTGAAGACTCTTGTAGCTGTGAAAAAGTACGAAGCACCAAACAAAATCTTGATGAGTTTAGAAACAGACCTTTTGCAAGTTAGTGTAGAAACTTAAGATGGCAGCATCCAGAAACAGTTGAGGCGTGAGTTAAGAGATTTTCCCTGCCCTGCAGCCAGATGTTTCTGCAGTTGTAATGCTCACAGAGCTGGTTTATTGAGGGTCTGAAAGGAAAGCTGTGAACAGTTACATTCCTGTCGTACTTCAGAGGGTGGCATTTGTTCTAGTAGCTGCAGTTACATTTTTATCTGAAGGAGGCATCTTGATCCCAGTTGTGTGTGCGGGTAGTTGTCTGCTGAGCCATTCCAGTGCTGTGTTCTCCACAGCATATCTCCCTACAGAACTTCTCCCATGGGCTTCTCCTCTCTATCCTTTGCTGGACGGGACTAAGTAGTTCTCAGCTGCCTGCTGGCTTCAAATAGTGTCATGCTGTGGGTAAATCTCGAGCCCCACATGTTCCTTTCATCTGTGCCTCATTGGTAAACAGCAGATCTCTTCATTTCCAACTCCACTGCCTACTGCAGGGATCTGGCTGCTGAGGCCAGAAAGCTAGGATTTTGCACAAGGAAGTAAGATGAATGACTCTATTAAATAAACATCACTGGTCTGTTTATTCTTTCAAAAGAACAGATTACAAAAAGCAGAAGCCGCATTTTAAATGCATTAAAAATTCTGAGCAAAATAATGCCTTAAATACAATGCTCATGTAAGATAAATCACATGGCTTTTTTCTACCCAGGCACATGGAAAGCAAAAACGTATTATTATATCATTATTTATATGGCACCATATGCTAAGTCTGGAACTTAAAGACTTTGAAATAAATAAGAAAACACCAGCTGCAGATCAGCAATATGCTCCTTTATTGGGAGTCACTGTGTAACTGTGGCTATCATTCCTGCTGTTAAGTTAAAACTTAAATAAATTGTCGGAGAAATAAGATAGCCATTAGAGATTCAGTGCCTGTCTCCTGGGGACGCTTTTTCTAACAGCTGTAACAAAGACCTGCTGCTGGTTTTGTCCTATCTCTGTAGTAACTCATTGCATTTGTCCCTGCAGTATCACACAGTTGTTCGGTAGAGATGGTTGAGCTGCTCACAATAAATAATGTTGCTTAACAATGCAGCCCCTTTTGGGTTAATAAATTATGCTCAAACCACTTCTGAGCCTCTTTGATTGGTTTCTTTCAAGTCTGCAGTGGAGAGTTGGAAGAAATCACTTTCCACAGTCTGTTTTGCTTTGAATATTTCTTCTTATTTTATTGAGCTGTAAATATACATATATAATAGCCATATCCTGAAAATGCTTATCTTGAACTCCTGTCGATTCATCTGCTTCTTTAAAATCATAATGACATACATGAGATGAAACATATTAGAAAATGAAATGCCATTGCTTAAAGGGGCAGAGGGCCTCAGACAGCATCAGTCTGGGGAATTTGTTCCCCTCCTTTGTCGGGTCCCAGGCTTGAGGTTGCTGGCTGGAGCAGGGAGCTCACCTGCTGCACAATCCACGAGGGTGTGGCAGCCCAGTCAGTTCGCTGCACGTTGTGACCCCAAGACTTTCCGACTTGTGGTTTTGCACAGTTGAAGGCAGATGTAGTTAAAGCCTTCCTGAGGTCTGGTGAGCAAAGAGGAACATGGAACAATGTGAGTGTGTTGTGAGTGCCATGGAACAATGATTAAAAAAACAGGCTGTGGGAAAGAGGCTTGGGGTTCTTGGAGAGATCTCTGTTGCATCCATGTGCTGCTGACTGTTGACTCTACATGGGTCATGCAGTTGCCCTGCACATTGGTTCCTTACCTATATGTTGGGGTAGTTGCTCTGCCCTCTGTCCAGAGGCTTTTTGAGAAAGTAACCACATTACAGGCTGGGAGGAGAGTAGGTGTAAATGCAGCAGAGTGGAGAAAGCCAGCTCCTGCGTGAGATAGAGAGGGCTGGGATGCAAGGGGAAGAGAGGTGGCTGGTGCTGCTGATTTGCACCCAGACTGCTCCTGCACCAGCAGCCTTTCATGTAGGTGAAAGCGACGGACAGCGACGTTGAAGAGACTTCACCCAGGTGTCTGCGTTTGTACAGGTGGCTCTGAGTGTTTGTGTGCAGAGACCTTGCCAGAGTGTGCTGGCAAATCCAGCGCTTCCCTCAGTGCGGCCTCTTGCTCGGGCTCTGCCCGCATCTCCCAGCAGAGAGCAGCAGAGCCTCACAGCTGCTCACAGGTGCTCCGAGTGCATCATCCTCCAAAGACCTTCTGGCAGCGCTTGTCTCCACAGAGCACAGCAGTAAACCTTCGCTGAGCTTGCAGGCACATGTCAGACTTGTCAAGAGCATTGGTATGGGCAAACAGCAAACGCACGCTCTCAATCCCAAAGATTCAGTGCTTTCCTGAAAACCAAGTGTTTGCAGAAACCAGAGAGACCTTTCTTGAGGAAATGTCCCTCTTGAGGGATTGTTCCTGTGCTCAGTGCCAAAAGGCAATGCCTCAAGAATGTCTTCAGAATGCGGGGAAATACCTGTAGCAGGTTGAGCGAACCTCTTTCATAGATGACTGGCACAGACTAGGTAACCCCTGTAGGTCTCCTTCAGCCCAATCTTTGGCAACGCAGGAAAGAGACGTTATTAGCTTATGTGTTTGTGAATGTTTGCTTTGCGAACCTGCTAAGCCTATCTTAGATATAACCCTTTCTATTAAAAATAAAGCTTCATCTGACTCTTTCTTGTTCCTCACTTTATAATGCTACCATGAATGTTAGTGGCGATAAGGATGAATGAAAAAATGTGAGATACTGTTTCTTTGCCAAGGTGTCAAAACTAATTAATCTGTGTCTAATTTAGACAATGTTCTCAAGAAAACAAGACTTCACTCCCTGTTTGGAAATTTACCTGCTATTCTCATGGTATTTAAATAAGCCAAGTTTGGGATTATACTGAAAGCTCCTCAGCAGTATTTGCTGGGGCAGGAATTCTGTCTTTCCTTAATTGTCCTGTTCTAGTTCCTGAAACTATTATATATTCTCTTAGGAAATAATCACAGATCTTCTGGGAGGCCCAGTCCTTATAAGGGAGAAGGTTTCAATTTGGTCTCACCATCACATGGCTCAAGAGGGAGAGGATGCTGTGTTCTGACTGAACACCACAATGAACCTTCATCAAATCCTCTCCCCATCCTCTGTGAAACCGCTGAAGGAAGGAAGAGTTCAGGTGTGATGTTCACCTGAGGGAGTGGTGCCTGGCAAAGATGCTGGGGATAAGGACAGCATCTGGGTAGTGGGAAGACTCACATGTGCCTTTCTGCTCCACCCTGCAAATGCTTCCTTATTGCTGTGAACACATCTCTTGCACTGGAACAAGGAGGCAGGCATGGTATGGAACAGGCTTTTGGGAGGCAAATGGTGACAGAGAGACCCTGGATAACCCTGTCACTAGGTCCCTCTTGAAGAGGCTGTAATCTACAGATAGCTGTGAGTAGTTTTTTGCATTCCTCAAAGCCTTTTGTGGCCAGGGTACCCGCTCCATTCTTGCTTACCCACACCTCTGCACTTGGTCCATATGCCAGGCTAGTTTAAAATATGATGCAGACCACCTAAGCCCTGGGGTCCACTCAGCTGGTCTCCACAGTCTTCTGTCACTCACCCTAGGTAGGATCTGTCCTTCTTTGTTGATGCAAATGATGCTTTGTCTCTGAATTGTATCTGTACATGGGAAAGGTGCAATTAGCTGCTGCAAGGAGCTGGGCCTGTCTGCCTTCCCTTGTTTAACAGAGGCTTTAATTAAAGACCCCCTGATGCTAGAAAGGCACATTAATTATTCATCTGAAAACATTTACATAGAGTCCCCCGTTTCCCTTCTTCAATAAATTATCAACCTCACATCTCCATAATTCATCGAAATGACTAAAAATACATTGTCTCAGCCTCCATCACCTCCCTTTTCACTCTGGCTTTGTCTGTTCCAACTGTGATGGGTTCAGTATCTTAATGCGAAGGTCTCCTACTGCTCTTAAGTAAAAAGGGAGGATGGAAGAAAAGGGGGAGAGGGAGAGCAAAAGATTTGTCCATGGATGAGAGTTATGCAAATGGCAGTAATTTTTATTTTTTTCTTTTTCACACAACTGCCATGATGCTGAGGCTTGAAGAAGCTCATTGACTATTTCTAGTGAGAAAAAATCGATTGAGAGCAGGAGAAAAGATGTTTTGGGGGGCAAAAGAGGCCTGGGTTCAGATGATATCTATGCATAGATGTAGACAGCCTGTGTGATCCAGCAGTTCTGGATCACCACTGTACCTCACCTGCACACCAGGCCAGCAGTTCCCTATCTGCTTAGTAGAGGAATGCTGCTTTACTAATTATAAGCTGATCCAATATAGGTGTTTGAAGGATGAAAAATAAAACAGAGAAGCTTAGGCAGAAGAAGTTCTGCAGCAATTCACAACAAAGATGTCACTGCAGGCACAACTGAAGGAAAATTCACTGCAAATAGTTTTCTCCAACACATTTCACTTGGTGATGAAGTGAACCATCACATGAGAGAGGAAAAAATCTGTCCTCTGAGGGCTTGTTTACATGGGGAGTTAAGACAAATTAATGTGAGGTGTGAGTTCAAGTGCAGAAGTCGAAGTGCATTAAACCTCTGTGTGGAGGCTCTGATACATAAGGAAAATGGCCTCGGTTCACTATGGTGACAATTAAACAAAAGTGAAGGAAGGTGACTTCATCCCAGAATATCCATGCAGGTCTTAACATCCTTTATTTCATGTGTGCTCATTTCAAATCTTTGGTAATTTACCTTAATTTTTGTAATGTCCTAATCTATGGGGCTTGGACAAGTGAGTGCTCCACTTGACTCTGAATAACTACTGTTGTCTGCTGAGGCAGGAGCAGTCTTGGTGCCTACAGAAATCAGACCAGTGTGCTCTCCTTGGAGCAGAGGGAGCCAGATGCTACGAGGAGGTGATTTTCTAAGATGCTGGGTGGAAGAGGCAAGATGGATACTGGCAACCTTCTTGGGATGTGGTCAAAGAGAGCATTAGAGAACTAATCAGGAAAAGGGAGTGCTGGCTCCAGAGCAGTTGGCCCACTTACCTTTAAAGATACGGGTTCCGTGTTTTCAGAAGGAAATAAAGAGGTTTCTATTTTTGGACCTGGGCACACACAGGATCTGAATCAGACACTAAAAAGGGGGTAGTACTGATTACAAAGAGAGTGATACATTTATCTGAAGCATTACAGTTGACTTCTATGGGTTTTTTCCTTTCCCTTGCCCTTGTTGCTTTTTTAGGTGGGCTATCTTGGCTCAGCAGTGAGTAGCATGGTGACAGAACCCCTGTCTGGCCATGAGGATGTGTCTAAACCTTGGAGACTGCAGTCTTGGAGATGAGAGACTAGAAGCCCTTCTCAGATTCAATACTTTGATTAAATTTACTAAGATGTAAATATCATCTATTGCTTGTCAATTAAATTATAGTTCAGACTATGATATTAAGGGTTCCGAATTAACATTCTTCTGGATGTAAGAGAAACTCATCTTTGCAGGCTTTGGTTAAAAGCTCTCATTCTTCTCTTCCATCTAAGAAAAATGGATTAAAATTTTCTGTAGTGAAGTTTTTTAGCACTTATACTGTCTGCAGAAACCCCTTAAAAATTGTCCAGGATATGGCTTCCGTCCAAATGTATGTATCAGTCTTAGGTAACTCACTCACAATCCAGCATTTGCTGTTAAATTTGAATTGGCCTTTACATGCTTTGAAGTAATAATCAGGGCTGTGTCTCCTGAGGGATAGGACAATATGTAATTGGCTTAAACAGAAGGAAGATCTCATTAGACATTAAGAAGCCTTTACTAATGGTACAGTAATTAAGCACAGAAATAAATGGCTTGGGGCCTTCTGCCTGTAGAAGAGTTTGGATGAACACACTGAATCTTGTCTTCTCCCACAACGAAAGCAGAGATCATTCTTTGCAGTTTCTTTCAACTTTGTTTTCTATGATTCTGCATATGCCCACAAAGTTTTCTTGCCAATAGTGGCAATAGCAGCATTTTCATTGCCACCTCATTGTCATTGAAAATGCTACTCCATCAGTGCCCCAACGGAAGAGCAGGCTGAAATAACAGAATGCCAATGAGAGCATCCTTTCTTTCCAAACTGGCAGGAGCAAGCCATTTTGGAAGGTGATGTACATCTCCCATAACCCATGCTCCAGCTTCCTTGGTTGAGCCAAATTGTCTTCCCAGCTTGTCAAATGGGAGAAGTGTTAACACTGTAATTAGAAACATTAAAGCAATCAAAATGAGCATACAGGCATAATTAAGGCACTATTGGTTTATGTCCCCTGCAGGCATTCTTTTAGAATAAATGACTTTTTGGTTTAATTTAAGCCTCTTCCAAAACATCACTAAAACAAAGAGGGAGAGGAATTTCTATCCATATATTCACCAGTAAAACTACTTAGTTTTCAGTCTCATAACCTAGTTTATGCTGGTAAAATTTCCCTGCAATGACAAAATCTAGGGGATATTGCTGAATAAAGAGCTTAGTTTTAAAAGCATAAGTTGGACTTGGACAACAAGAATCAAAGAGGAGCAGGAGAGACTTCCCTGGCTCTGGATCAAGCCCTTCATAAAAGAGGAATTAGCTCTGCTGTGACAGTTTCTGACATGATGTTATGAAAGTGCCATTTTCCCCTGTGAAAGAATGGTACACAGAATAATTAACAAGTCTGGAAGAGCGTTTTCCCATTTGGGTGGGTGAAAAAAGGAGAGATGAAGATCAGGAACACCTAGTGAGTATTGAGGAGTTGCAACTCTTCTGCTCCTCTGTAAGACTTGGAGTAGTGTTGCCCTGTGAAAGAGGTTGAACCCCACTCATTGTGCTCACTGGGTTAAGCCTTGGAGAAGTAGATGTTCAGCTTTGACTTTCTGAAGCTGAACTGTCTGCAGAAAGTAGCCATAGCCTGTCTGATTGGGAGATATGGGCTCAGCACCATGTGTGCATGTATATGTGGTGTGGTTTGTGTGGTGACAAAGAAGTACTCTTGCCACTCATTAAAGAAGTGCTGTCTCTTGATTCCACATTCTGCCAGGGGAATGTTTTTGCTTGTGATGTTATGATGTTAGTAGTTGTAATAGCCGATTAAACCCAAGAAAAGGTGCTCAGGGCTACCCATGGGTCCAGAGAGAGTTGTCACAGAGTGGCTTAGCAAAGAGTGGGTGTATGCACATCCAAATGTGTGCATATCTTTTGACCTGGCTCCCTTCAGCTCACAGGAAAGCTGAACGACTGGAGAACTGGCAGATGGACTTTATTGGAGGTTGATGTAAACCTACCCAGTTGTGGGAGGTCATGGTGTCTACTGAGTATTCTTAATGGTCTGGGAAGAAATTTCAAACTTGACCATCTCTACAGAGATTGGACCCTACAATATGTTCTAAGAACTTTCTTGCTAGTGTCCAGTCTCCCCTGTTTTACTGAACTTAGGGTCTTTAGTCTATCATCTGATGGGATCCCACACAAACCCTCAATCTGACTGGTAAAGGCAAGAAACATAACAGAGCCAGCTAATGGTGGTGCAGATGGAAGGACATGGCCATTTTCTTTAAGAATCTGCCTTACTAACAGGATTAATAAGGGCTCTGTTAGCACAGTAGAGTCACTGTCCCACTCATGGCTAATCCAGAGTCAGCTGTATGCCCACAAACCAGAAGACTGAAAGCTCCACAGTTGGCATCTCCTACCACTGGCATCTGGATTTAGCTGCTGTGAACTGCAGGCTAGAATCATTGCGTGTGTTCCTTCACTCAGGTAACGTGACAAGCAACGAGTAACGTGGGGTGCTGCTGCAGCTTCCTTGTCGTAGCATTGCTCTCACAGGTACAAAGTGCCATCCGTCAGGATCTGAATGTCCCTGTGCTGGATAGCTGAGAAGGGATGGGAAGCATCAGCCACAGAGGTAAATAACAGACACTGAGTTTTCTTTATAGTTCTTCATACTAAAAATGAGCCACAGTAGAACTCAATAGGTGTACCCTTCCTCCCCAAAACTGAGTCAGCAAGAGGTTTGGGGAGGTGAGAGTAATTTTTTTGGCTCATATTTGAGCATGCCCATGAAGATGAGAACTGTGGAAAACCCATGTGTCTTTGCTCCCTCTAGCTCTGGCTAGGATCTGCAGCCATAGAGTGACTGGAGCGAGCAGCTCCCTTATCCCAAAGCCTTGCCCTGTTAGCGAGGCTGCTGCTTCCTGTGGTTGCTTGGCTTTGGTTGCAGGGCTTAGGACTGCTGCAGTTCCTGAAAGGGGGGGAAGTACAGGACCTGGAGGTTCTCCTGCAGCACCTCTGCAGAGGGGCAAAAGCACCACTCCTCTACCTCACTTTTTTTGCCCCGTCTCCACTGAGTGTTGCTGTAGCTACATGCCATCTGTACAGAACAGACTGACGGCCCTTTCCCTTGTCCTGCATCCTCTGCAGAGGCAAGGGGCTGGCAACTGGCTGCAACAGACATGCAAAAGGACAAGGTGAACGTCACAGGCGGCACCAAGAAAATCCATCTGAAACCCTGCTCCATATGGGGAAGCACAGTTCCAGCTGTTCAGCCTTTGGAGTAAGCTGGCTCTGAAGCTGCTGCTACCCTGGCTGTAATGCTAGGCAAGCACAACCCCATCAGAGCTGGTGAATAGGGGAAAAGCAGCAGGGGTAGCAGCATCACGCTGATACAAGGAATCTCGTGATGCTATTGCTCCCCATGATTATGCTGTTAACAGCCAAGCGGGGTGGAGTTTAATGAGCAAAGGTAGATGAGAAAAAGAAAACAACTGAGACAAATGATGTTTAAATGTGATGGCTCATTAAACAAAAGCTCTCTGCTATGCTTCTTTCCTTGGTAGCAACAAAAGGGACAATGGCCATAAGTAAGAGGCAACCCACTGACAACAGGAAGAATTTATAGAAAGTGACACACTTAATTTAGCAGTTCCAGCACAAATGAGCAGGGATATTTTGCATCAAGTAACTCAAATGAAGGGTTTTGCAATGTCTTTGCATGAAGCAGAGAGATTTTTCTGCTCAAAACTTAGGAGCATCTCACTCTTTGAATATCAAGGACCAGTCCTGCTTGTCTGCATATCCAGACTCCTCTTGTCTCCAGCAGAAGTTTTGGGATGTAGAAGTCAGTGCAGTGTAGACTGAGGGTCTACACCACCAGCAAGCTCTTGAGCTAAGAACTTGGCCCAGGAGTCCAGCAAGATTGGAGAGAGGAGCCCTGGATTTCTTTAGCAGTTCAGAATATGTTAGGAATGAGAAAGACTGAGTACATGATTATTTCTGATGTTAGGAGATCTCTGATATTAGGACATCTTGGGTAGCAAGAGAATGATATCTTTACTGCTTTTTTCTTATTTTCTCCATGGGCAATTTAGCCTCATCAGAGATTATATTGTCCAGTACTGGAAAATTAGTAATTTGGATGCCGTGGAAAGTATGCTGCTAACTCTCTCCATAATTAAAAAAACTTAGGAGCAGATACAGACTGATAAGATTAAAACACCCTATTCACTGGCCTTTTTGAAAGTCACATGCCAAGGAACTAACACAGATTCTAGTATTCCTGTTGAAATGGTAGTGTGTGACAGCAGTGGTTTTGTTGGTTGTGTTCTGCACATGACTGTGCTGATATCGTAACCACAGTAAAACAGATAACTTTGTTCTGACTGATGTAACAGAAGGTCTTCTGTCTCCCAAATATCATTTGATCCAAGACGATTGAACTGATTTGAAAGCAGCTTTCATCAGCACCCTCTCTGTTCCAAGTGAGAAGCTTGCACCACTGGAACTGCCTATTCACAAATCTCACAGGAAGATAGCCAACAAAATACAGTGTCCATACAGAAAGTGCTTATTGGTTAAGAGATGGCACCTCTGTGGACAAAAGAAACAATTCCGAGACAATTTATCTACAGTGAGGAGTTTAAACATTCAGTTCTCATTTCAGTACCACAGCATCTCCTGTTTAGTGGGTGTCAAATGTTGCAGTTGAGCAACATTTCATTTTGTGCATAGAAATCAAGGGTCTAATTGATTGCCCTCAGACTGATTTTTGTTCAGCATTGCTGAAGCCCCATTACCTGGATGACTTGAGTCAGAGGAATTAAAGTCTCACTGATTATGAAGTTATAAAGCTACCTGAATATGCAAAAGAATAACCTACATATTTGATATCAGGGTATGCTGTGTTTGCAATTGACACTTTGGAGGCTGATACCTAATGTTAGTCAAAGAAATCTACAAGAAAAGCAGAACACAACAATAAGGCAAGGCCAATTGGACATGCAGTGGCTGAAGCATGTTTCACCCAAGAATCTGGCAGTGAGCGAATTTCCAAAATTTCTTAATGACAGCAATATTTACATCCAAATACATTGCTTATGTGTGGGTATGTAGAAAGCTATGACATCACAGTCAGCAGAGATCCAGTCAATGCAGGTAGTGTGGTTTGGAGAATTGTGCTGCTCTTGCTGAAGCAGTTGGAGGTCTGAATGGCTCTCCAGAGTCTGCAGTCTTCATTGACTCATTTCCTGTAAGCGGATGTTTGGCCCCAAATTCTCATGTAGGTACCTGCACTCCAGACAGCCACATCTCATGCTGGCTGTAGGTACATATAGTTTGTCTCACTCCTGAGCTGCAAACCTCGCCTTGGTGTGCACCATGCCAGTCTATAGCAATAGCAAGCACCTGTAAAAGGTGGTTGTCAAACCATAATCTCCAATTCCCAGGGAATATCAGCTTAGTATTTAAGATTGGTCCTTCCACTTAATTTCACATTGTAAGGATAGAGAAAGTATTTCAAAACGAAGTCCTGTATTGGAATGTCTTCTGAAGGGTTTGTTCACACAACATTCAGTCCCAGAAGTCAAGAATATATAAACGTATATATAAATGCCTTTCTCTTGAACCTTTCACCCACCATCTCTATCTTATAAATGACTTCTTCTCATGACTTTGCTCTGATGGATTTTCTAAAGCTTTCTTATTTCTTTCCAGGTGGCCTCTTTCCAGTTTCACATCTACTGATGTACAGATTGGCTTCCTGTATCTATTGAAGGCAGTAATCACTTTATATGTTCCAAAACACCTCCCCATGGACAGGCCCAGGGGACTTCTGATGACAAACAACAACTTGATGTTCATACATATTATGCTGACAAGTAAACCCACTGAGAATAACCAGAACAAATGGGACCTGACTGTCTTCATAAATTTCCTCAAGTGCCTGGTGGGAGGTAGAATATGTTCTTGCCCATGACCTCTTAGACTGCAGTATAGAATTAACCTAAAGCATTTAAAAAGCAACAAGAGGGGAAGGATGCATTTTATGTCAATTCAGTCAAAAAGTCCTCAGAATTAGTTACTTGAAGTGTTTTGGAAAGCTGGAAGAGTATAATAACACAGAGAGTATTTTCTTGCTTCTCAGCAAAGATAGCATTAATCGTCTGGGCTTAATATAGCCTTCCACATGCCAACTGGGTGCAAAATTATGGCTGGTATTAGAAAACCACTTACCATGTGGACAGGCTTAAAGTGCAATAAGCTGTGGGGTGTGCATGCAGATGGAGTATGCCTAAGGACAAACAGTGACCTTGAGAGTTGTATGCCATGTCTCTGGAGATATAGTGCCTCTCCATTATGAACCCTG
Source organism: Neodrepanis coruscans (assembly GCA_013400695.1). Taxonomy (NCBI): domain Eukaryota; kingdom Metazoa; phylum Chordata; class Aves; order Passeriformes; family Philepittidae; genus Neodrepanis; species Neodrepanis coruscans. The sequence continues at coordinate 150,975 of VYZS01029870.1, read as the reverse complement.
ACAGAGATGGAGCTCTTCATCAGTGGTGGAGCAAGGAAGGACTTAGATTTGAAGTCAGGCTTGAATTTTGCTATCCAGGTATATCTAGAGATGTCTGAGCACAAGAGATTTACTGGAATTGGTTGTATACACCATTATAATATCTGTATTCATAATACATAGGCCACTATACATCAGGAGTGTGTCAGAGAAAGAATGCACAGCCCTGGATGTTTGCAAGAACAGCGAGTATAAAACACTCCCACTGACCACTAAGCATTCTCCATCCTTTTCTATACCTAGCCTGGCTTGGTATTCTGCCAAATATGTATGCTTATTTTGATAGAAAGGGAGCAGAAATATGGCTGGGTGTCTCATCTGAGAATTTGCTTTAGCACTTAAAGAATGCATAGTATGTCAAATAAGGTCAAACCCTTTAACACCCTGTATTGTAACATCTGTACAATACAGCTTAGAGATTGTTGTTTTGTATTACTACCTAGTGAAGTGGGCTCAGTGGTGCAGTGCTTATATAACACCTTTTTTTTTCTTTCCTGTGCATGAATTGTGTCTCAATCGTGTTTTTCTCCCAGTAGATTTCCTCAAAAGTTATTAATAAACAATTTGAACTAATAAGTTACGGGTTTTGCAATGCATTCTTTGTCATTCTGTCTGTAGTTGGCCTCTTTGGTTATGCAGCAATCTCTCTTGGTGATCTGTGGTGACAGGATTAATTCTGAGAGCATAATAATAAATATACTGTCATTCAAGTCTTTTAGACAAATGTAAATCTTTGCTAAAATTAGAAGATATTCAGCCAACCATTTCCGTGGCAATCCAGGCACTGACATACAACAACATCATGCAGAGTGAGTCGAGCAGAAGGCTGATTCATGGATCAGGATTTTTGATAATCAACCAACACTAGTATTTAGGTAATTATGTCTGTATGGGATGTTATGACATCTCTGTCTTGCATGTAGTGCCACTGAGCAAGACAGCTTCTTTTTATTACTAAAATATACCTTTCCTGCCTTAAAACATTATGATAATTGTGGGGATTTCTGTTATTACTGAGCCACCTGCTGCTTGGTGAAAATGACAGAACTCAGCTTGTGTGAATTAATGCTGAACTGAAAGCATAGACTATCTATGGCTCCTCGTCTGACTGCTGGAAGTGTGAAAGGCATGGCAGCAGGGCTGGAATTGAAAGAAGAAACTAAAAAGAGGAAAGGGACGTGAGAACATCCCAGCATTTCCAACTGTAATCTTCTGATGTTAGTGACCATGATGACTGCCACTAAGATCCACTAAGCTGAGGGGCTGATTCATGTCTCACTTTCCATCTGGAAAAGGGCCCCCTGGGAAATGGTTGGATACTGTGCCACTACTTGGCTATTGCACCTATCCAGAGGTATGAACATTCTTTACCACTGAACATGGTCTGGTGTAAACCCATCTCCTGGCCACAGTCAGGAACAGAGGGTTGACTTCACAAAAAACAGCTACTGTGCACTTGTGTTGTCATTACCAGGTGTGTTGGTTATTAGTTATATTGGGCATCCACTTTCCTTGCCAGCCTGAATCTGGGAAGCATAGCTGTGCTCTACTGTTAGGCCACCATTTGGGCTGTGAAGAGAGGGTCAGCCCAGTTTCCAGACCACAGACACATACTGATCTCTGACCCTTTCGCTGGCAGCCTTCCAATAAACTCTGTCCCATGTTCAGATTTGCGGAGAAGTAGCCTTATTTGCTTGACAGACCCCTAATGCACACCTTGCAAAATCTACTGGGGTCTGTCTGAAGGGCTGAATAACAAGGTGCAAGGTGCTTACTCTGAGGCTGGAATGCTGTAGCCATGCTGGTGTTCCTCTGAACCCTGTCAGTTCAAGACTGCTCACTGCTCCTTCTACTGGAAGATGCCTCTCTATTTCTGCTTCCTTCTTCCTTATCTCTTCCATCCCCATGGCAGGAAAGAGTCTTTGGCTTTTAGGTGGGGGCAGGTCACAGCAGATGTGTTTTCTCCTTTGAGACTTGCCCACTGCTTGGCTTAATTAATCCTGACACATTGCAGTTGCTGTTACGGAAGAAATGTCAAGAGAGATTAGACCAGCTGGTAGCATGAAAACTGGGAAAGTGTGGTGCCTCACTTTCCTGGAGAAGGTTGATTTGCTTTCCTGGCAGGGGTGAGGGACTGGATGGCTGTGAGAAGAAGAGGCTGACCTGTGTTACGTGCTCTTGCCACAGTCTCCTCGCACCGAGATCCACCAAGTGGACAGCAAGGAACTATTCCCCAAACAAGTCAAGCAGGAGCTCTAACCAGCAGCACCTGCCATGGCTGGGCTTTCATAAGAGCTAGGACAGCCTTGGGATTTGTCTATGAGGAGCTCTGGGGCTTTCTTGAGCTCCTTAGGGAGGTGAGAAGCACTACTGAGTTGTTTCTTTATTTTCTTTTATTCTATTTATAAGCACCTTTAGCGGCTGTTTCTCACCATTTCCTTCACCTTTACATCTATTGACTTGAATGTTTTCATATATCAATCAATTTTGTTGGATTTATCAGCAGCTGTCATGGTTTTTTTGTTTGTTTTTTCTTAAAGCAAACAACCTTCATGTTTTGATGTTTCATTAGACCATCACATCTGAGCTCTTTCCATTTTGCAGTAATCTGATTTAATAAAATAAGAAGCTAGTCTAATAATACACAGTGCAGCTGCACAATGTGGATGCATTGTAAATGTGTAAATGTATTTCCCTCTGTAAGAACATCTTCTCTGTGCTCTCCTGTGGCGCATCAGCTTGTAAGTCTGCAGATGCCACAGCCTGGAATAGAATTACACTTGCAGAGAACTGGCTTTGACACTTAAATATCGCCCAAAGTTCAGGAACATTTTTTATGCTGTCTTGGGAATGCAAGCAACTAAAATTTTATTTCTGCTTAATGATTGGCAAAAAAAATCTCTTTGTTCTACCAGACAGGCACTTACTTACCAAAGGGATATTATTCATATTTAAATATTAAGAACAAGACCTTGCCATGCCATGGTGTCTTTAGCTTGAGAAGCTTAGTAATAAGTTTGGCTTCTAGTAGTGTAAAGGGAATAGGTTTCTCTTTTTTGAATTCACAGATTGCATGTCCTGTTGCACATGTTGGAGGTCTCACTCCCAGTTTCTGGGTGAGCCTCCCAGGGCTCAGTGCAGGACTGCTTCTCTTGGATTCCTCTATGGAGCAAATCATGAGCTGCACTGCACCAAGAAGCAGAGAAGAGAGCAGGAATTCAGAGAGGAGAATGGAGAGGATGAAAAAGAATGGTTTTGTGAGGGCCTTGCACCTCCACAAGGGAAAAAGGCTGGTCTGCAGCAGAGGTTTAGGTAGTTATGATGACATTTCCTCCTTCACTACACTCTCTTCAAGAGGTCTTCCTCCGCTGGATTGAGTGTCATCAGGCTGCACAATATGCTTGCTCTCTGTGATCACAGTGTGTCTGCCTGCCCTCTGGGTTATGAGTTTCCAGTGAATTTAGAGGGGACCTGAATCATGTAGGCATCACTGCTCTGTGGATCCTAGCATCCATTTCCTTGTTGAGAGAGCTGTGAGTGTGGAGAATAGCCTTATAGTCCAGTGTGAAGGTGTCCATGTGTTTGCATGGTGCTGATCACTCTGCATGAAGTAGGAATGCCCCTCTGCCTGTGTCTCTCTGTACACATCAGGCCACTGCCTGAGCCAAGGCTGTCTTCTGCTGAGACAGATGCACACTTGAGGGCTGCTTTGCTGTTAGTTTTTCCTTGTATTTTCAGATGTATTTCACTGACCAAACCTGCCCACAACACAGAAAGAGATGGACAGTTAAAGTAATTTTAACACAAGTGTACACAGGGCCCCTTGGTGCTCCCAAACAGAGCTCCATCTTGTGTGTCAGAGTGTTTTCCATGCGAGCAGATGAGATACAGAAATCATGGGACTTAAAGCTGTCTCAGGGCTACTTAGCCATGCCAACAAGATTGTTTCAGGGCTTAAATACTGAGGCTAGACCAGGACTTCTGGAAGGTCCTGCCATTGGTGGACTGTTGGAAGCACTCATCTTCTCTTGTCTTGCATGTTGAAAAGCATGTATCCTAAAAGTCTTTAGCACAGCAGTAGCTAGCCTGATTTGGCTTGGGTGAAGCAGGCAGTGGGGTCATTGTCCTGTACTTTTCACTCCGTGGTCCAGACGATTTGGCTCAAGAGCCAGGCACTGCACCTGATGGAAGCCTTCCTCCTTCCTGTCACTGCTGTTGGGCTGGGCACAGAAGGCAACAGTGCTGCAAATGGTGTGGGCTGCCATGATATCCAAACAGGTTTTGGTCAGGGTGTGATGACATCTGTCTTTACCTGAGGTCTCCATAGGTAAGAGTAGGCATCTGTGCTGATTGAAAGGATGTCTGTCCCAGCTCATTGGCACTGCTGCCCTGTTGGAAGTTGCTAGCCCTCCACAATATGCCAGGGAAGCTGTGCAAGATTCCCTCTTTCATCCAAGTTGTGCAAAATTCTTGGTCTTAGGTGACATCAACATTTTGATGGCTTCAACTAATCTGTCTTTTTTCCATGGCACAGATTTGGAAGGTTCCTGGGAACTGATCTCACAGCAGTGCTGTGTAAGCTCCATCCTTGCAGAGGCAGAGAGAGGAAGCTGAGGAACATCTGCTTTTCCACTGTCATGGCTGTACCTGAGGAAAGGCACCTCTCCGTCACTTGAAACCTTTCTCACTCACAGCCTTACCCTGGCTTAGTTAAAGCAGCACAATCCTCTCCCTAAGCTCTCTCATATCAGTATAAAAGTGTTTTACATCTGCTTTTTAATTCATAATTTCCTTACAGACTTAACTTGGATCATCAAAAGCTTTTCTCAATCCTATAGAGTGTGAGAGAAGGGGGGTGGGGGGAGACGGCCTTCAGCTAAGTGATGTTTCACCAGCACAGTTTTGTAGGTGGGCAAGCTCTGAGCAAGGGGACTGAAGTCATGTGAATATTAACAGCCATTAAAGTCAAAATAGATACAGCATGAATGTCCTAATAGATTCAAGCAGTGAATGCAGTAACAGGAACTGCTGTCAGTGTCCATGAACAAAGAAAGACAAAATTCATTCGAGGAAATAAAAAAGTATATTCACTCTGCATTATTCACCAACCACAGCTTCTCCTCAGAGAAACTGAACTGTTAATGGCTGGAATGGGGGAAAGCAAAGCAAAAAGTGCAAGAGAAATGGAAACCAGGCATTTTTTCATGTTTTACCTTTTGGGGCTAAACTATTAAATGCATTTGCTCAGAGCAGAAGGATGTGTTGTCTGTGAGATGTGGAGCCCTCAGGCAGGAACAATGAGAGAGATACCTCTGAGACTTTCTACTTTGGCTCTGGAAGGTGCTCTAAGGATGGTTTTCCACTGGACCTCCTCAAAGGAAGGACAGAACCCCCCAACCTTCAATGTAGGACCGCAAGGTGGTAGGAATGGAAAGATTAGCAGTGGCTGGGTCTGGAGGGAAGACCTACTGATGGTTCTTCTGTCCTTGGACTAATGTAGTTGAATAAACTACTAGAAGTGAGCTGTCTTTAATGTCTCAACAAATTACAAAAATGTTACAAATGCTCCTTTGGGCACTTTAGTAAACCTGGGCCTTACTAGACATCTTCCAAAAAGTCAGCAAAGTCTTTACACATTTGCTTCAATGTTATTAATTTAAAAGGGCTACTCAATTAGGCAAGTCCACTAACTTGTAAAACTTTACTTATTTACGCTGTTTCTTGGAGAAGGATTTTCTCAAAGCGTGATGGTGATAAGCTTAGGCATTACAAATCCTCTTGCTGCTTTTGTCAACAGGCAGCCTGAGAGCATTAATCAGAGAGATGCATGCTTCCTGGCAGTGGCTTTGCTCCAGCTCCCCACTGCTTCCCTGCTGCTGGGAATGGCCCTGCGAGGCACCAGCTTCCCTCCAACTCTGGAGGAGCTCTGCACACTGGCATTAGCTTTTACCAGGCCTAGATACCCCATTTGAAAGGCAGCAGCAAATCAGGATGTTTCTTAAGGCTCCTTTTTGGGTAGCAGGCAAGACAAGGCTGTCTTTGTCTCAAAAGCAAAGCCCTCTCCCTGAAGTGTGCATTTCAGCACAGGGCATGCACCATACTTGTCTCCACTACATGAAGCTTCATCAGGGCAAGATGCAGGGTACACTGGGGCTTCAAAGCATGCTCCACATCATTTTCCACAGGAGTGAAAATTGTGGTTCAACTTATTGATGTAGAGAAGAGAAGTGGGAGCACAGGTTGAGAAGGACTGGGAGTGTTGTGACTTCTAAGCCCTTCAGATCAGCTTTAGGGTGTTCCAGATGCTCCTTTTTTGTCTAGGAGCCTCCAAGTGATTTCAGTCCAAGCCAATTATGCAGCTCTGTGTTATTCACAAATGTGGTAGGTAAGTGCTGCTGCTACTCCTGGAGGGTGCTGGTATACATTAATGGTATGAGGAACTTGGCACAATTTCTAAACTGCCTCAGCCCAGGGTGTTATTTTTCCCTGTGTCACTGCTGCAAGTGAGATTTAACAAAGATGAGTTTCTCATTCCTGATAACTACTGAGATTTTGCTCTTGGCACTTGGTGAATCCTCATCTGCCTGATGAACAGATACTGTTGGTGCATGAACTGAGAAATTTGAACCCACCTGGCAGACTGGGAGAAGTCCTTCCTCCATGATGGATTCACTGTGATGGTGCTGGGGAAGGTGAACAAATAGATAGCTGGTGTGGGCAAGAACGCCACTGTCTTGAGCAGTGAGAAAAAAAGGCCAAACAGGCAGATATTAGACACATAGGTAGTTTGACAAAAGTTGTGTAGAAGTGAATTATTGCATGTTTTGACCCTTTGTCCAGTGTCTGCCTGTCGGGCTACTTGGACTTCTTTATGTGTTATTCAGAGCATTATACTGTGTATTGACATTTGCCTTCTTTGAAAGCCGCAGGGAGAAGATAACCTGCTGCTTTCTTACACAGAAAACGCCAATAATGAAATCGAATACAGTGGGTTCTTCCTTCACTAAAAGCTCCATGGTTTCACAAGCATGCCATAAGCATGTTGGTAGCCTTTGCTGCCTTGAATGGGTTTGCTTCTTGAAGTAAATTGATTTCCCCTCTGAGTCAAAATAAAAGCAAAGTTTTTCAGCACTGACTATTCTACAGGTGCTTGTGCAAAATCTAATATATGTGCTAATGTGCATGCAAGGATGTTGCTAGGAAACCTGTGAGAGCTAAATGAGGAAATGCTGTTAACAGAGACAAACAACAGGGCCTCAAAGTCTTCCTTCCAAAGTTTTCCATCAGCAGTCCTGCTGATGGTCATTATTATATAAACAGGGCCAACTGTGACACTGGGTTGGGTCATTCTCTGGTGTCAGTGGATCTGCTTAAATGCAGAAAAAAAAAAGGGGGAAAAAAAAGGCAAAAAAAAAGGCTTAACTCTTATAGTGGGGTTTTCATGTGCTTCCATCCCAGATAAGGTTTACTTACTCTTTGCTTCTGGAAAGGTAGGTAAGTGCTTTCTCCCTTGATATGCTGGTGAGGACCCATTTCTGCGTTTTATTGTGCCTATTTGACGCTCACTGGTGACCAATCTGAACCAGCCTGTTGCAGACCTGTCTAACTCCCAAGTTGAGGCAGTACTTTCCCAGTCAGCCTGAAGTTTTGTGATGTCTAGAGCACCGAGGTGACTTTTTGCCACTATTTTTGTCTGTTCTAGTAGGCTTCTTGGAGTTTAATTCAGCTCAAAAGTGATCTTGAATGAGAAATTTTCCTCTTTTCTATGTGGTGTTAAGACACCTGTAGAGCCCAAGGGATGCAAAGGTAGCCAAGACTGCTAATCTCTTATGTTTGGAAAAGACTAAAAACTTTTGGGTTCAGATTGCATGTAGATACACTTAATACATGATCATCCCAAGTTAACTCCTCTTGCCTTCTGCTCTTAAAGACATATTATTTCTGTAAAAAATGTTGCTCCTCCTGCCATTACTGACTCTAAGCAGCAATCCATTTTGCTTCTTCCAAGGGTTAGGGAGTGCTGAACTTGTTCTCTTTCAGAGAAATATTGAATTGTGTATGTTATGTACTTTCCAAGTGCTATGGAAGTTAGGGCTGACAATCCTGGCTTGCTCCTAGCTGAAGCTGTAACATTCTGCTGCTTTAGCTTCCCTCCCAGCTTTTCCGGTAGGTAACACTTCTCATGTCATCACTTGTTGCATTAATGTTTATTTTTTCTTATTTTAGAAACAGCTAGGGAAAAACACCCAAACAGCTAAAGAAAATACTAAAACTCCAGCAGCAAAGGTTTTCTTTGGATATAACTGTTCTCTGAGCTAAGAGTAATTTGAGGGTCCCTCCTCTCAGCTTTAAAGTCTTTCATGTGTGGATGGGAGCAAGTTGCATGCCCAGTAAGTTTTTTTGGAATGAGTTGACGAGAGAGTTGTTCCTAATGTGTCCTGAAGTATGACTTGCTTATGTGGCTCATCCTGAAGAAGCCCTAATAACTTTTTAGCCTATTACATGCCAACTGCTGGGGGAAAAAAACCCATTGAAATAATGTAGTGAGCTTAAAATGTTTTTGGAAGAATTTTCTTGTCCTTGGCTCCTAGTGATTTGTTTTTTGTTTAATCTTGAAGTCTTTGAGTGTCTAAAAGATTGATATATTTTTTTCATCTCTTAGTTGATCTAATAAAAATTAATTCCTTTCCCTATAAACGTGTAGGCCACAGCCTGAAGCGTTCACAACTAAAACAATACTACTCCTGTGAACAAAGTTGCCTCCATTTCAATGAATCCAACTGTGTAGAATTCAAAGGG
>VYZS01029870.1:127572-140836 GCA_013400695.1 Neodrepanis coruscans | reverse complement strand
TTTACTTAATCAAATGGGGAAGCTTTTAAACTTTCACTCCAACAACATGAATACATTATTGTACAGTCCTCTGATTTTCTTACTAGCAAGATATCAGTAATGAGAATGAAGCTAATGAATAAGAATCAAGAGTAGTTCCTTCTACTACTATTCAGCAGTTTGTCTGAGTAGGCTCTGGGCTTCAGGTATGGGTGAGGTAAGGACTGTGTTCTTGTCTCTTTTATAACACTAAGATCCATTTTATGAGATGCCTCAGAAAGATCTGGTTTGTAGCTGTTTGATTTTGTGGAGAAAGCCAGCTGCCTTTTTCTCTTTTGGGAGAAGGATTCATCCTTGGAGATGACACCTCCTGGAAATCATTATAGAAAATAGTATCCGTGGTAACTGGAGCTGATATTTCTATACTCAGAAGAAATCTGTGCCGTCTTAAACTGAGAGTTGATTGGATGGGGGAGGATAAATTCAGAAAAAAAGCTGCTTTGAGTGACTAGGGAGACGATCAGGAGTCCATGTGAGTTGCCCTTACACACAAATGTAAACCCAGTCCCAGATTCAGTAGTACCTGCATCATCTTTCAAATGGTGATATGTCCAGAGAAGTATTTTGGACCTTTTCTGTCCTACATACTTTTAAAGTTGTTAAACTATTCTAGTGCAGATACTACTCCAAGAAAATTTGCTTTTGTTAGCATGCCCTGTTATCAGAATGAGCTTGTTGTCATCCTCTGCTGATTAAGCCAGATTGAGCTCAAGTACTGTTGCAGTGATGAGAGGCTTTGATTCACTACCACATATGAGCACAAGGAGAAGCTGAGGAAGCTGGACTTCTTCATCCTGAAGAAGAGAAGGAAAAGGGGAACAGGCACCTGTTTTCCAATATATGTAAATGAAAGACATCAAGAAAATGGAGATAGACCCTTTTTACTGAGTATAATTAAGAAGTGGAAGTTCAGAGAAGTTTTGGGGTTTGTGTTCTTGTAGGTTTTGAAGAATTGACTGGTCAAAGCTCCAAACAACCTGGTCCAAATTGAATATTGACTCTGCTGAAATTGTTAATTTGTTCTTTTTTTTTTTTTTTCTTTGAAGTAAGGAGTGGGGTTTTTTGTTTGTGATTTTTTGTTTGTTTTGCTTTTCTTCTTATTTTTATTACTTCTGTTGATATACTTAGTTGCCTCATAGACAATACTTTTAATTCAAAGCTTTAAGAAAAAAACTTTCCAACTTCCATATTTGAGAAGCTCAAATATAGAAGCTCAGCTGTAATCTCTTGACAAAAGATGTGACACGAAGAAAAGACTCTTTGGGTAAAAATTTAGTTGAAAAACTTGGTTCTGGTCTATGCTCACTTTCAAATGTGTCTAGGCAAAGTGAATAACACTGGGGGCAGTAACTAGAACTCCTCAGAATTATTTCATATTCATATTACAGTTGTACCCAAGGGTTCACTGGTAATGAAGCCCCCCATAGGTTGGTCCATATGCCTTTGAAGAACATGCAGATGAAGAAAAAAGTGAATTTTTTATTAAGGGATTAATTTAGTTAAATTAAGTTGAATCTGTGCTACTGCACTGAAAACTCCGATTGGTTTCCTAAAAGTCTGATCCTCTGTAGTCTTCCAGCTGAGTTTGAAGTACTATGTGTTCCCCCAGCAAAACATGCTCCCTCTGGCTGACCAACACTCAACTGCTACTACTTTGTATCTTTCTAGGAGATCCTGTTTTCAAAAAGACAACTTCAAAGGAGATCACCTACTCCCTGCTCCTCATGCTGTTGCAGGATGGGGAAATGCAGGCATTTGGTGTGATAACAGAAACCTTGACAGAAGGGATAGAGGATGCAGTGCAGAGAAGAGGGGTGATAAGAGGTGCAGGATACTAATTTAAACCTCAGCTGTACAAACAGATTACTAGTGATCAGATAAAGAAATGTGGATATGAGAGCTGGACAAAACGAGTATTAAAAAAAAGAACAAAATTCAATATATATAAAAATTCTTCATATGTAGTAAATCTGGATGCAGTTCAGACTTGCAGACCAAGGAAAGAGGAGTGAAATAAAAAATGTTACTAAAAAACAAGTATAAATCCGGCTCTATACAGATCTTAGATGGAGTAGGAAGAATATATCAGCATTATGTTCCTTCCTGCAAAGAAAAAGATGGGATGTTTGCCAGGAAGCGTGGAAACCAATTTTCAGCTGTATTATTACTCAGACTTTTTCCAGATAATAGTCTTTATTTTTTTACCTCTAATAATTATGTTTAGGTAAATAATATTTCTTGATTAGACTGTTATGATTTCAATTGCACTAACAGTAAATTCCTGAGTTTGCATATAAGTCCTGTTTCTGTATTGTCTGTGGGCAAGAACTTGACTGCAACTGTGGCACTCATCAGAATCACAAAATAAANGCTCCCCCAGCTGCTGTTCATATGAATTACTATCTAGACTCTTCATGAGTGTCATTGCCCTTCTTTGGACTTGCTTCAGCAGCTCAATGTCTTTCTTGTAGCGAGGGGCCCAAAACTGGACATAGGATTTAAGATGTGGCTTTACCAGTGCCAAGTATAGAATACAATCACTTTCCTGGTCCTGCTGGCCAGAGATTTTGATACAAGCCAGGATATCATTGGCTTTCTTGCCCACATGGGCACACTGCTGGATCATGTTCAGCTGGCTGTTGAACGACACCCCTGGGTCCTTTTCTGCTGAGCTGCTTTCCAACCATTCTGCCCCCAGCCTGCAGCACTGCACGAGGTTGTTGTGACCCAAGGATAGGACCTGGCACTTGGCCTTGTGAGCAGGTGAGTGATAGCAATGAAAAAATAAAAAAGAAACAATGAATGGAAGAAATAATAAGTTCCTTAGGCCTTCAGTATGAGACATTCTCCTGCCCTTTCAGCTTGCTCTACTCCATGAGACCAAGATCCTCTTGTGATGTTTTCTGGAGGAAGCAGCAAGTGAGAGATACCACAGACACAAGTCAATTGGGAAGTTTCCTCTAAGGAAGGAATCAAGCAGACTTTTAAATTACTTCCTCTGCTAATCCAGTCCTGATCTCAGGGCTATGCTTACTGCTTTTCTCTTAATGTAAAAGGGACCTTATTATGGTTCCTGGAGATGATTTCTTCATGTAGAGTCTGTGCTCAGCCTTGGCTGTACTGCAACAACAGCTACAAAACCCAGAAATGCTTTTGTCGATGTGACCTGTTCTGTCCCAGACTACATTGCTAAAATAAGCAAAAAGAAAGGCAACTGGTATAGTAGGTTTTTTACTGCTGAGTGAGGCACCTTGCTGAGACCGCTGCTCTCATTTCTAATACTGAGACTGTATTGTTGTTGAAAGCATTCATTGCCATTCACCTTTAGGAGTTTAATTTGCATAATCATTTTTCTTGCAAGGCTTCAGAATTGGCTGATCTGGACTCACTACTTCAAAATATCTTAACTCTGCTTTTCAATATGCACACAATGCTGTGAGCTAGAACAAAACGATCTTGTTGTGTTACCATAGAGACATCCAGGGTCTAAGAAGGGTTCCTGCTTGAAATTAGACTGTTAAAGGGACAAGGGCTGTTAAAATTTGACAGAGGGCTTAATCCTTGGCCAGGCACTGGTATAAATCAGTGCCATGAGGGTGAAATGAACTGGCAGTCCCATCCCAATGTAGTTTTTTACAGACAGCACTCTTCAGTCCACCTAGCCCAAAGGGGCTGTTATCTTGGTAGGCTCAAGAGGAGAAAAAAAAAATTTAAAAAAAAGAGTGGAGGAAACAGGGGAAAGGTCCAGGAAATTAACTTGGAAATGTTAAATTACTTTATGCTTTTGCTTCATTTTCCCCTCTCGTTTGATTTGAGTGCTAATTAAGAGGCTTTCCTTTGCACTTAGACAACTCAACTTTGCTTTTTAAGCATACATTTTTTAAGTACCACAAAATGAAGGCAGGCGTGAGCGAAGGTGCAGCACTGAAAACTCTGCTCTGGAGACCAAAGTCCTGCATTCACATTTAATACAAGTAGTTGGACTACAGCTGCATTCCTGTGTTGTCTTGGAGAAAACAAGATTTGGACTGAGTGGATACTACCTTCTGTGACCCTGTTTAGCTTTTAATGTTGGTGCCGAAATTGCCAGCTATAATAACCATTTTGTGAGATGGAGGGAGAAGAAAATGTCTTGCTATATACATAACCAGAAATTGTATGGGAGTTGATTCAGCAACACAACCTTCTGGCACTTGTCTTTACTTGAAACTATAGTGTCTGGGATACCTATGTGAGCATCAAATATGTACTTCAAAATCCTACTTGCCAACTTATTTAAAAGCTATAGTGCAAAACAGAGAGAGGGGCTGTACTCTTCCTCATATTAGTTAATTGATGTTGGCCTTAGGGTTATAATCCCTAAGTGGATATTAGCATTGGTGAACATGTCTTGAAAAGACACCTTTTGTCATTGATAGTGGTGGGAGATGCAAATCTGCCTTACATTGTACATGGAGCTGTTCTTCTCTCCAGCAGTGGCTGCTGATTCAGACTCTTAGGACCTCCTAGCTCTTGAGTCTGGTGAGGGAAGACTTTTTAATCCTTCCTACTGTCCTTAAGTCAGCTCTGAAGACTTCTTCCCCTGGCTTAAATCTTGGCTCTGATGGACTCACCTGATGACTGTTTCCATTTGTAGAGAGCATGATAAGGTCTCTAGAAGAAGACAGTTCTGCTCTCTGTGAAATAAATACTTTCTGGTTCAGGCTAATGTGAATTATGACTCCCTACCTTGCATAGGCAGCCATGGTATAATGTGCCAAAGCGGTATGTTCAGCAGACTTAAATTTGTGCACATCCAAGATACTATTAACTCTTCAGATGCCATATACTCCAATAAATACTGTGTGACCCATGGCTAGCACTAAGCAACACCAGGCAATACTGTCAATAATAATAGCTTGGAAACTTACATTCCTGTCAGCAGTGATTTGGAGAATGGTTTAGACTCCTTAGAGAACAGATGAAAGGGAGATCAGATGGCATGAGCTCTGGGCAGACTCCCAGCAGCACAGCAAATGTTGCAACAAGGAGAGGCTTGAGTCTTAAGTGGAGGATGGGCTGCTAGAAATTTTACCAACAGGTCATGTCAAAGTGCAAAGTGTTCTTGTATTGCTTCATTCTCATGTTGCTTTTGAACAGAAGACTTTGAAATCCACATGGCTGTTGAGATTTTGGAGGAGTCGCCCTTGGGATGCAGTTGGCTCCTTGTGTTGAAGGATCAAGTCACACTCAGAAGATGCTGAACACTTGTCCCATGAAAGCACTGACAGATGGGGTGAGGAGCATCCTCTCCAAAATTTAAGACCGCCGGGTTTTTCACCATTACCTGGGTCTTTGTAGGCAAGTTATTGGATTAAAAGTTGTTTTTGAAAGTTATTGATACAGGCATCATTAGTCATACCAAGATTAATCGAAGTGGCCATATGTCCACTGGCACAAGGATTTTAGCCTCTTGTTTTCTTGGATTCCTTATTCATTTTAAGTCCTCATTGGAAAAAGCAAGTAAGTGACTGAAAAATATGTGTGGTGACTAGTTGCCAATGGACATCAAAGAGTTAAGAAATGCAGAAAACTGCAATATCTTTTATTAGACCAGCAGATGTAATAAGGAAAAAAAAAAACAGATTAGTTTTCAAGCATGGAAGCTCTTCTTCAGGTCAATGTTGTATTTTCAGCTACATCAGCTGGTCTAGTAAAAGTTATTGCTTCTCTATAGAAGTTATTGCACCTCACATATCTTTAGACTATCACAGCCATAGCAACACTGCTACTAAACAAAATTCTCAAAGACCCATTTTTGTATCCCAACTGGAAGAATATGTCCACATGAGTCCTAACTTTAGTGTATTTCTCCTCAATTTTGTCATCTATTTATTTTCTGTCACAGCTGTGTGTAATAAATTCTTTCAGCAGTTCTGAAAAAAGAAAAAGGAAGAGTGATTGATTTCCATTTTCTGAGCTTTATGGGGTGTGCTACTTAGAAGAGTTGTCATTAGCAGCATTTGCTGGTGTTTAGTGAAAGATTTAATTCACCTACTGTAATGATTTTGGGAAATCAGTCGATGTACAATTTGGAAAGTTATTATGTAAATGGAAGCATTATGAAATGCTTTTATGTGGATGGAGCATCTACTGTTTGCTAACAGGGGTGGCAGCATGTCTCTGACAGGGTACAACGGACAGTTGTTAACCACAGCAAGAGCACTGTGTCCAAAGAAAAGATTCAGCTGAAGCCTTGGGGAGCAATTTGTTCCAAACATGTCTGCATGGACTGGATTTGAGGGAGTGAGTGAAAGAGATGAGGGATTTCAAAACATTGAATAAAAAGCTTCGGCTTTGTAGACATGCATTGAAACACAGAGAGTCTCTGGGCAGGAAGAGGGGGAAAAAAGAGGATTTAGTAGCTGAGTAGGTTTGCTTTGACCACAGGAGCAGCCAAGGAAAACTCAGAAGATGTAGAAATATGACAAGATTGTAGATTAACTCAAAGCACATTGGGATATTCCAGGATAGTCAGAAATTGCAGGGGTGGGGTGCATAGAAATATATTTATTCACCATGCTACTGAGGAAAGGAGCACTTTGCAGTGCACCTATGATGAAGAAACCAGACAAACCAGTGTGCCCATAAGGGTGGAAAAGTCTAAGGGAAGCAGTGTCTCAGCCCAGCTTCTGGATGCTTGTGGAGCTTGACTGTATGGCTCCCTTCCCATGAGTTTGGAATAGTAGAGAGAGATGACTCTGGATGTGTGGGTCAAAGTGGCCTTGGGAAAAAAACCAATGTAGTGGCCTACTTCAGTGCTGAGAAGTTTGAAAGTACGCCTAATCTACCCAGGTTTCCATGGACACATCCGCTCCTGCCATCTGGCATTGAAGGAGTGTGGAAATTTGCTTGTTGTTTCAGGGCTGGTTTCACTCAGATATTCTTGAGGTCTCACTATGTGGCTGACATGCAAGCATAGGTCATTACTGTGACAGGGATCAAATTATCTGACATATGGGCAGTGCATACCCAAAAGCCTCAATTTGCAATGCTTTGGATTCACAGAACCTGCATTGGACTGCACCCGAGACTGGGCAGTGAGACAAATGAGAGTAAACTAATGAATGCCCACCTCTCCCAGGGCTAATGCTCCTGCTTGTTCCAGTATGCAGGCTTTAAAAAACTGACACCTTAGCAGTTGGGGCAATATTCCTACCATAACCAATCCTCTGGACAGGAGAAAAAAGTCTCCTCAGATAGGTGAGTTGACAGGGGTATCACTGTTTATTCTTCTTCTGATTAGTGGCCTCTGTTTTGTATACACAGGTGTTCTGTAAAATAAATCTATAGTTTTGTTTTAATTTGTTTTATTGAAAAGGTACAGACATAGTTAGTTTGGTGTACCCTTGAACGTCTGTCATATTTCTTATCAAGTAAGATTAAAACAGTTCAATCTGTAAATGCTATTTCCTCTGTCAGAAAGAGATAACCAATTCCACAGATTGAGATTATTAATGATCAACAGAGTGAATTTTATTAATCTCTTTATATTCTGGAAGGACACCTCACTGAAGCTGATTTTGATCAATTTGTAAGCAATGTCACCTTCAATAAATTCCCATCTGACTGTAGATAACCCAGTAACAAGCTGGGAGACAGCAAAGGTGATGTAAGACTTGGCATCTATTGCAGCTCTTGAACCCAACTGCATCCTGACTGGGTTTTTAGTCACGTCAAGGGAGAAGGGGGGGAAAAAAAAGGTAGCATCATCCAGGAGAAAAGCTTTCTTTCAAATTTGGTTCACAAAGATCTTTTTCCTTGTGACATGAGAATTGCATTACTTATCATAATTCTTTCAAAAGAAAAATGTAGTAGTGGTTTTTTTTGTCCTTGTCATTGCCCAGCTGAGCATGCACAGTCTTGGAAGTATCTTGGCCATTCAGTTTAAGGATCCTGTGTCTCTTCTTCTGAGCCATGTAACGCAACTGAGTCTTGGAGTGGTCACCTGCCAGCATCTGATGCTTGGGATATTGCAACACATATCTTCTCTATCCATGATGTGCTATTCCATTGGTGCCAAGGAAGAAGTATAGACACTCACTAGTGGGAAAATGGACTGCTAGAGCAACAAATATCTCTGTTCAGAGCTCTAGCATCCAACCAGGTGGAGTGTGCTGCACTCACTGAATAAATAGTTGGCATAAACCTAATATTTTGGGAATGGCTCAAGGGCAACTGAAGTAGAAATTCAGAATTCCAGGAACAGTATCTCCTCGTCCATGTCCTTTCTGTACAATCTGCAAGCTATTTTTGGAAGTGGTGATAAGGTGAAGAGGGAGCCAGAGCGAGAGGACTGACTGGTGCATCTGAAGATTATTATTCCCTGTGGCTGCTCCATCCTTCTGGAGTCTGGCCACAGATTATTCTTTCAATTACTGCAAGAAGCAGCTGAAATTGCTTGCTGTGTCACTGTGGTTTGTAGGTATGATACAGTATCTGCTGTGGGGACCTAAGAGCTGATTAAAATACTCCCTGCTCCTTGCAGCCAGCATCAGAAGGGAGTCATTTGAGTCCATTTTGGGCAGAAATGCTTTTTCTGACCACCAGGCTCTCTATTCACATTATGTTCACTGCGCTTTTTAGGAAGCACATTAATTCAGCCACTGTACAGGGTGAACTGATCTTTGCTGTTTACCTGCCAGCTGATGCACAGCAGGATGCAAGGAACAGTCCAAGGCGAGCTGGGATGGCATTTGCTAAATGCAGTGTGTCCTTATATTAAAAAACACACTCATTTCCATTAGGTCAAGACAGCTTCCAAGTCTTGGCAGATCAGGAAGGCAGTGCGGCAATTGCAGGGAGAATATACAATTTTCTTGTTTCCACTTGATTTGTCTTTGCATCTTTTCAGTCTCAGAAGTTATCTAAAGGGCTAAGGGTAGTGGCAGGCCTCTATAACCAAGGTGCTCTGTCTCTGCCTTTGGCTTTGGTGAAGGAGGTTATGTTTTGTAAAAAACATTCGTGGGCTTTCACTGTATGTAAATATGTGAACGTACCTATTGTATTCCTCCAGGTGATCACTCTGTGCCCCCACAAGGATGGGAGCTTCGTGGAACTGCTTCTGATCAGTAAGAACATCACTTTCCTCTGTCCTTTTGCTAGATGAAAAATACAGCAAGTCAACTGAAGGAAATAAAAGTGGCTTGAGAGAGTCTGAGAAAACTCCAGTTCCCATATTGCCAGAGAATGAAGGAAACATCTGGGTTACGACTCTCCCTTCGATGCTTCTCTGAAGTGTTATGCTTCAGCTGCTTGAGCCTTTGCCAAGAGCTGGCTCCTTAATGGAGCAAAACTCTTAGTCTGCCTGCCCGTGGCAGGGCTGGAGTGGAGGGTGTTTTGCAAGAGTGCTACAACTGTCAGATATCTGCATTGTCAGGTTTCATGCCTGAGGACATGCAGAGGGCACCTGGCAAACCTGGAAAGAGACTAGGGGTACATCCCCTGAATCACCATGTGGCACCTTCTTACTCCTCTGTGCCTCCACTTGCTCAATGAAACCCCAGCCCACGTGGGAGTCAGCAATTTTGCTGCCTGATAAGGACAGGTCAACCATTGCTCTTTATAAATAGAGTTAGTAAGGTTTGGATTTTTTTTTTTTTCAGGACAAAGATAATTGGTAAACCTGGACTGCTGGGATGACATTTTTACCTAGTCCTTTTGTAGAAGTGTGCCAAGACTTGACGCTGGTCAAGGCAGAGCTAAGCCTAGGCTGGTGAGATGGTAGCTAGTTTGCAACATACTGTTTTCATGGGCACCAGCTTATTTTTTTTTTTCATGTTGGTTATAGTTAATTTCTGTTCTGCTACCCCTGATGATTTTCATTGTGATCTTCCCTCCCAGGTGCATCTTCCTTACCATCCCCCTTCACAGTGGTAGTGCAGCCATGTAAAGTAAAGGGTCAGTGCATCTTTTGAGGAAACTGAGGAGGCAGAAACCTGAGCAGTGCTGAGCAATAAGGTAGGCTGGGCATAGGGATACTCCCAGGGACTATGACTGGGAAGGTGATAGGGAGAAGCTTCTACCTGCAGGGTGCAAAGGCTGCATGGCTGTGCTTTGGTGAGGAGGAAGCTTTGGATAGGAGAATGAAGCAATTGGACATTTGGCAGAATTGTTAGAGGATTTTGCTAGTCAGACTGCTTATTTTCACAAATCAAAACTAACGTGGTCAGACTCGGACAGGGAGCTGACCATGTGCGAGGAGTCAGTCTCTTAAAGTTTTTCTGCTTTGATCCTTTTCCCAGATGATCACTCTAAATTCATAAAGGGATCCTCCCTTCCCACCCTCTACATACATACTCGATACGTACTGATTTTCAGTTGATTAATTTTTCTGTGTAGCCTTAAGGACTGCAATTGCTTAAGCCTGTGACACAACTTGTTGGTGACTCCTGTGTTACGTAGTGTTGCGGTTCCCCAACTCTGAGAACTGCCTTGCTCCCTTTAGAGATACCTTGGTCGGATTTTTAAGCGTGCTGAATACTCGTGTTTCCCAGACTCTTGANGGCATGACGCGGCGGCGCCCCGGCGGCGGCGGGAGGTGGGTGCCGGTAGCCCTGGCCGCGCTCCTGGCCCTGCGAGGTGAGTGCTGCACGGGGTGGAGCGGGGCGCGGCACCCACGGAAGGGGCATCGCCGTGGGGCCGTGGGGTCGCCCGCGCCGGTCCCACGGCGATGCCCCGTCCGTGGGTAAGTTTTGATTGCGGTCCCGCCGGTGATGCTCGGGAATGCGGCGGCGGGGGAGTGCTTTTGCAGGCAGACGAGGGGAAGGAGTGCTGCTCCGCTCGGCTCCTTTTGCTGCCGCCGCTGCACCATCCTTCCTACTATTATTATATATATATGTATGTATATATATTTACAGTGCTGTAAAACTTGCTTTAAACTGGGCTTTACGTTAGGCTTAGTTGTCTGGGCCTAGCCCCTTGGTAAGCTCACCTGAGTGGAAAACTCCGGTCTATCCCTCAGGCCCTGAGGCAGCAGGGAACTTTCTGCAGAGATGGTGACAGGCTGCCCGGAGCCCTCTGTATTCCCCGGGGGTCTTTCCCTTTGCCTCCTCCTTCCAGGCGCACAGCACGCTGCTTCAGCTCTAAGATACGTGCCTACCCCTGGGAATGCGGAGACACCCAAATCACTTCACTATCTCCCGCCCCCAAAGCCCTTCCGAAATAAGGTGTGTACGCTGGTCCCTGTGTGGAGAGGAAACAAATTGCATGTGACAGATGCTACTCACATCACTTAGTGCATTGCCGGAGAGCACCAGGAGGTGCTGTGATAAGGGCAACAGAAGAAACTACAAAGTGCAAGATGCTCAGACTCATCTGTTGATCAGGTGGCAACGACTTCTTTCAAGTAATGCCAAACTTTAGAACAGGCCTGCTCGATTGTGGTTTACTGTGACCTAGAGGACAATTTTTTTAAGGTCTGCTCATTAATGCAGAGCTGCACTAAGTAGTTTTGCAGTGATCTGTTCAGCAGTGAGCAGTGCACAGCTTTGAGAGAGCTGGGTGCTGTTGCTGGCCACCTTCACTGCTGGGAGACTGGGAAACCTGCTGCAAGTGATATCTGAGACAGTGAGAGGATAGTAAGAAATGATGGGATCTCCCATGAGAAGACCAGAGATATCTCACCAAGGTCTGGATGAAACCTCCACACAGTCTAGATCTGGGTGGAGTCTGCTGCTTGGTACCTGTGTGTAGCTGTTACTGCCCTGTGAGGCACAACAGGCTATTCCCTCTACCTAGGATCTGCTGAGAAACAAGTCTTGTGATGTATAAGATGAACTTTTCACAAATGCTTCAGTGCAAAAAGCACCCTGTGTCCTGTCCCCAGAAAATATTTGGGAGTTTAGGTCAGATGCATTAGCTGGAAATTGTACCTACTGACTTCAAAGATATAAATTATGGGGTAAAAAAATTTATTAACATTTACTTGAAAGAAATTATGTCAGCTTTCATACTTCACACTATTTGTTTGTTTGTTGTCCTTTTCCCAGTTTGGAAAGAGAGTTCAATTANCCTGTTCTGCTACCCCTGATGATTTTCATTGTGATCTTCCCTCCCAGGTGCATCTTCCTTACCATCCCCCTTCACAGTGGTAGTGCAGCCATGTAAAGTAAAGGGTCAGTGCATCTTTTGAGGAAACTGAGGAGGCAGAAACCTGAGCAGTGCTGAGCAATAAGGTAGGCTGGGCATAGGGATACTCCCAGGGACTATGACTGGGAAGGTGATAGGGAGAAGCTTCTACCTGCAGGGTGCAAAGGCTGCATGGCTGTGCTTTGGTGAGGAGGAAGCTTTGGATAGGAGAATGAAGCAATTGGACATTTGGCAGAATTGTTAGAGGATTTTGCTAGTCAAACTGCTTATTTTCACAAATCAAAACTAACGTGGTCAGACTCGGACAGGGAGCTGACCATGTGCGAGGAGTCAGTCTCTTAAAGTTTTTCTGCTTTGATCCTTTTCCCAGATGACCACTCTAAATTCATAAAGGGATCCTCCCTTCCCACCCTCTACATACATACTCGATACGTACTGATTTTCAGTTGATTAATTTTTCTGTGTAGCCTTAAGGACTGCAATTGCTTAAGCCTGTGACACAACTTGTTGGTGACTCCTGTGTTACGTAGTGTTGCGGTTCCCCAACTCTGAGAACTGCCTTGCTCCCTTTAGAGATACCTTGGTCGTATTTTTAAGCGTGCTGAATACTCGTGTTTCCCAGACTCTTGAATGGCGGAGGTGGGGTGGCTCATACCTTTGCAGTGTTTATACAGTGCACTGCAGCACTGACCGGGGCCATGCAGCCCATCCCAAATATTTTTCTGTGTGCTGCCGCTGCCGACTTGAATGCAGCTGTAGGCAGGCTCTAGAGAGAAGAAGACCCCACGCTGCCGCGACAATCCGAAGAAGCAGTGGGGGTGCAATCCCCAGCCCTGCGCTGGACCGCACCTCCTCACCCTGGCCCGTGTAGCATCCCTACGGATGCAGCGGCACCGGGTTGGCGAGGAAGGGGAGGAGGGGGGGAACCCCCAGTTTATGCGGAGAGAGGAGGAGGGTGGTGGGACGTGCCGCTGCGCGCCGGGACGGTGCCGTGCGGGGGGTGACAGCCGCAGCCCGGCGGCTTGTGGGGGCGGCTCGGGGCCGCCAGGCTGCGCTCTCGGTCCGGCCGCCGCGCCTGCCGCCCTCCCCGGGCGAC
>VYZS01029870.1:97341-126998 GCA_013400695.1 Neodrepanis coruscans | reverse complement strand
GCTGGCCACCTTCACTGCTGGGAGACTGGGAAACCTGCTGCAAGTGATATCTGAGACAGTGAGAGGATAGTAAGAAATGATGGGATCTCCCATGAGAAGACCAGAGATATCTCACCAAGGTCTGGATGAAACCTCCACACAGTCTGGGTCTGGGTGGAGTCTGCTGCTTGGGTACCTGTGTGTAGCTGTTACTGCCCTGTGAGGCACAACAGGCTATTCCCTCTACCTAGGATCTGCTGAGAAACAAGTCTTGTGATGTATAAGATGAACTTTTCACAAATGCTTCAGTGCAAAAAGCACCCTGTGTCCTGTCCCCAGAAAATATTTGGGAGTTTAGGTCAGATGCATTAGCTGGAAATTGTACCTACTGACTTCAAAGATATAAATTATGGGGTAAAAAAATTTATTAACATTTACTTGAAAGAAATTATGTCAGCTTTCATACTTCACACTATTTGTTTTTTTGTTGTCCTTTTCCCAGTTTGGAAAGAGAGTTCAATTTCTTTCAGGTTCTCAATGCTACAGGTTTTTTTTTTTTTTGTCTGCAGACATTGTGAAGTTGTAAAAATCTAGAAAGTTATCATGCTTACTGCTTTTAGAGGCATATAAGAGGTGGAATGCTTCTGTTAATGTGATATCACTGCAAAAACATACAAGATAATCAGAGTTAAGGTTAAAATAGAAGGGGCATTAAATTATCTTTTTAAGCAAAAAGGTTGGTTCAATATCTAGTTTTCTTTTTTGGTTGAGGGCATATGGGAACAATGACACTGGAGACAACTGTGTACAGAAAAACACTTTTCCATGAAGTATTGCTCTGGAATTGTGTAATGCTTTTTCTTGCACTTTTTTTTTAAGATTTAAAGATTACTTGAATGAAACACCTGTGTCTCAAGCTTGACTTTTTTATTTTTGTCTTAGGAAAAGTCCTTAGAAGATGGAGGTAGATGAAAATAGCTGTAGTACACAGATATGTCTGTGTTACACAGTATGGCTGTATTTTCAGTGGTTCTTGAATTTGAAAAGAAAATCCTGGTAAGGAATAAGGAACAGACATACACTAATGAAAGCTGAAATTAAATTGGGAGAGTTTTTTCTAAACATCGTTTGCAGAAGATTAGTAAGTGTTTCTGCTTGGGTTGCCAAGTCTGGTTCAGGACAGTGATATCCACCCCACCCCCCCACTTTTTGAGGTTTTAGGTTTGTTTAGAATATATAGTAGGAAAATGAGGGGGTAATATGGAAAGTGATACCCGAATGAAAGGCTTAAAAGTTAAAGGATCAGAAACTGTAAGAGTGTATAATCAGACAAAATATGTAATGCAAGGAAATTAAAAGTGTTGGGAAAAAACTGTCCTTGAAGACCATTTCATCATTCTCACACTTTATACCTATGATAAAATACAGTCAGACTCCACAGTGAAATTTCAATCAAGCATTATTGTGCAATTTGTAGAATAGCAATGATTCTTTGTAACTGGTGCTAGATGTCTACTTTTTCTGGGCCTGTTATATGCATGTTTAATGGTCCTGGGGCAGGGGCAGCATCTCTGTTTTCCCTCTAAAGCATTATGAGCATAATAATTTTTGTAGAAAAAATATTTTCAGGCTTCCTGGAGAAGTTTAGGGAAAGATAGGAGGGAATTCTGTTTAGAGGTTCGAAGTCAAACCTGTGATTTCTAGTTAATTCTGCTATGTAGCCAGAAATAGCATACTGCAAACTGTCAAATGTGGTAGAAATCACACATCAAGTACAGTTAGAATGCAGAGTGGACTTTTTGGACTTTTTTTTTTTTTTGAAACTGCATGGTGTTTGGATCCTGTGACATAGTATTGCAACAGGTGAGATTTCATTGTGTTACAGTCCACTACAGCTGGATCTTGCAAGATCAAGGTAGGGTATGGATGTGAGGGTCCCTAGCAGTAGACTATTAATGTAACAGCAAGTCTACAAGTTTTCACGTGACTTTTCTAGTCCTCAGCTGGAGTCACCCTCTTGTCAGTCTGAGGTTCTCACAACTGAAACTGTTTTGGCCTTGCAGCACCCTTGTGCTAGCCCACATATCCTTCCCAGCCCTGCACCAGGTCCTCAGCCCTAGCAAGAGAATCCTATGTCAGTCCCTCATCCTTCCATGCTTATGCAGTTTTTTTGGAACAGATTGCCATTTGTGTCAAGCTGTGTGGTTTTGTGACGTGTGGATAAATCATTTTGCTCACGACCTGACCTTGGTCCACAGCGGTAGGCACAGATGCATTAACTGCTTATTGCATCTTTGAAGTGGGCATCATTCCTTTATTTTGGAATCTGATTCTGATCTGATCTGATTCTGATCTGATCTGATTCTGATCTCTATTTCTTCAGTATTGCCTAAATCAGAATTTTCTTCTATAAGATTCCATTTTTGAGGCATCTCAAGTGCCTCAAGAACATCTATATTTAGTTTCTTGGTAGTAATATGGATATACAAAATGTGGTATAAACAACTCTTAAGAAAATTAGGAATAATTTTTCCTGCCTTCATTGCAGAGTAATGTTTTTATTCTTACACCAATAGTACAGATGGAGAAAGTGAGACTAGGAGGGACCTCATGACCCACTGAAGGTCAGCGGATGCTGGTAGTAGTTTTGAGTGTCTTGGTACAAACTGTAACCACAGGAGAATGCTTAAATTTATGCAGCAGGTTAAGCAATAATGTAATGGTCCTCTTTAGGGATGTTCACTACTAAATTGTGGTGAGTCATCTATATTTAGCAGGATGCTACTATCACCGTGCTTTTTAAGTAAAGTGCTTTCAACACAGTTTATTTCAAGGAGAAGTGCATGCACTGAAAATCTGTTCTTTGTAGTTTTCTCCTTGTCGAGCATTAAGGCTGCCTTCCCTTTTGTAAATGTTCAGAGAGAAATTTAGCTCCTGGTTGTTTAACAAATAGTGGTGTAACAAAGACTGTTCCCTGGTTAATACTACCTTGTGTTTGCACAGTCATTTATGAACATTAACTAATTGAGAGTCTCCAAACTTACTTTGTGAGGGCAGTCAGTTTGATTTATAGCATGGAAAACTGATGTGTACAGAGATGAACTGATTTTCTTGCTGTCAGGTAGGGCATCTGCCTGGCCTCTCCTTTAGAGAAGTCACAATTACAAGGCTTCTAGTCATATGCCACCCTACTTTTCTCTTGCAAGTGTTTCATGTCTTGTGCACCAGGAAAAAAAGCACAACATTTTTAACTGTGCAGAGTGAACTTTTGATTTTTTTTTTTTTCTTGTAAGTTTTCATCTCTTTGGTTTTGGAGGTCACTTGAGTCTGTTCTGGCTTCTGCCTTTTTTTTTTTCACTTCTGGTGCTGGGCTGAGAACAAATGCTCTGTTTCATCCGGATTGAGGAATTTGGCTTCATTCTAAACGGAAATAGAAGTCAAATGCTTTGATGCTTTTGAAAGGAAATTTTTGAGAGAAATTCCATTTTAGGATACTGATATTCTGTCTCTTTCTGGAATTCTTTTATTATAATACAAGAAAGTGCCATAAGCAAAAAAGATATTGTGATGTGAAAAGTCAAAATTTCTCATCGCAGGGATGCTTAAGTTGGATGTTTCTGTATTTTTGACTTTTTTTCCCCCCCCATTTTTCTTTTGAAACATGGTAATGAGTTTACAAAACATCCCATGTTTGATAAGTTTTTGTTTAGTGGAAGTAGCTGTAGTGAAAGACCTGGTAGTTGCTACTTGTTATTTCTACAGGGCATTTAAAAAGAATAGTGATAAAAATCAACTTGCAGCATTTGGTGGTATCTGTGCACAGTCTCTGCCCATTATTTTTGCCACCTTGAGACATGTACACAAATACCATGTACACGTACATGGCATTGCCCTTGTCCTTTCCTTATTCATTGTGCTGTAGAACCCTCTTTGTACCAAAAGGGGCAGTTTATGGCACATGAACTAAGGAAAATCTCTATTTAAGAAATACAGCTATTTGTTAATCTCTGTTTCCCCTTCTGGAACAGTCACCAGAGAAGTCAGAACAGCTCCTCAGGTCGAGCTCAGTCTCTTACTATTTGTGCATGTGCAGAGAGCCACAGCTCTCCCTCTGGCAGCATAGCAGCAGTACTTGCACATTTGCATCTCTGCATGAAGTAAATTTCAAGTGTAATTTTAGTATTAGACTGATCAGATTGCTTCCTTAGGGACAAAACCTTGTGCATTTATTTTCTCATACCCTTGTGATCCAGCCTAGCTATGGGAACATAACTTTGTGTTTCACAAGCATCATTGGGAGAAAGCTGATGTCTGAACACTTAGTTCCTCCTGGGCTTAGGTTTTACTCGGAATGCTGAAGCCAGGGGTGTTGACTGTGGGGTGGTGATAACACCCTGGTTATAATATGTGGTGCATTTCTGCAGCAGCCTGTCTAAGCAGTGCCAGGTCAGGTCATGGTGGCAGGGCCAAAGCTGGATGCTTCAATGGGAGGTACCAAAACCTCCACAGTGAGCAACTGGTACAAGACTTATAGCAAAGAGGAGTCTGGTGTCATGGCAGTTTCACAGGTTGCCCTAGGAATAGTGGTGTATGTATTGCTCTGAACTTCAAGGCCTACACAAGTCAATTTTCTCTTAATTTCAGGGCATGTCCACACTCCACTTCTTTTCCATAACATGAATTAAGTCATATGTATTCCTTCTACAAATGTGGAGCAAATAAAACATCCATCCCCTCCCTTTTCCTCTGAGAAACTCCCTCTGCTTGCAAAGCAACAGATTTAATAGTTCCCCCTTTGCCAGGAGCCAGTTTGAGTTGGGCTCACTGAGCAGCTTCTTGCAGCCTCTTCAGCTGGTGTTCAGAAGGGTTGGTGTGCAATCCCACTGGGCATCAACACTTCATCATCCTGAATGGAGTGGACTGCAGGTGGGCTGTCCAGGCTCAGCACTTCCTCTGCCTCTGCCTGGCATATTAATGGCATCTGCCAGGAGCAATTGGGTCGGTACACCCTCTCTGCATGACCACTGGGGAGACTACTTCCTAATCCTCATTAATTAGAAGTTGGCTAATGCCTGGAAGCATGAGAGTATAGTGCTGCTACACTTTTTTTCTATTTATTTATTTATTTTCATTCTAACTGACATATTAGTGGATGTTTGCAGTATCCTTATAAATGCATAGACTCGCGATTTCTGCTGAGCTCTTGACTTTGTCATAGCATGGGCTAATCATTCCTGCTAGTTAATTATTGTCTGTGTTTAAAAGAAGCAGAAAAAAGTAAAAACAGAAAGTGAAAATAATTTTTTCATTATGTCTGGTTATGTTTCCTGCTCCTCAGTTATGTTGAAAAGCCTTTTATTTTTTCTCTTGAAAAAGCAAACAAACAAAAACCATGGCAAAGTGTCCGTTTCACTTCTTCATTCCCATTTGATAATTTCTTAATATCTAACTTGCCTACAAATTAAATTGTTCCAGTTTTAACTGTGCTTGAACAGTAAGTGTTTTTGATGAGTGAGTGATGAAACCTTTCTCGGCCTTCTGTATTTTCAAATGTCCCATCCAGAAGTAACCACAGCAATTCCAGCTAAGGGTGCACAGTCTTCATGGTGGCATTTGAGTACTTCCAGAATCCTTTTCAGCCTCTGCCTTTAGATACCCTAACAGCTTGCTTGCTTCTTTGACCACTGTTATATGTTGAACAGATGTTTTCATTGAGCCCGTTCACAGTGATACCAAGATATTTTTCTTAAGTGATTACATTTGAATTAGAGCCCCATGGTATATGAGTAGTTCAGATTATTCTCTCAAGTTCTTATTACTGTCCATTTGGTAATGTTGAATTTCATCTTGCATTATGCTGCCCATTTGCTGAGCTTTGTTAGATCCCTTGGAAGTCTCTCTCTCAATCTTCTTTTGTCTCAGCCAGACCAAATCACTTTGCCAGCTTCCTGTCTCTCTTCCAGATATTAAGGAATAGATTAAACCACCCCAGAACTGATATGAAACCCAGGAGTAATCCTTTGTAATCAGGGCCAGAGCAAGGATAGAGAGAGAGGGGCTCCCATGCCTTTGAGCCTGGGCACTGAGTGGTGGGGCAGCAGCTCTGGACTCAGCCTGACCCTGGGTGGCCTGAACCCCACTGGGGGCAAGCCAAGGTGGGGACTTTCCATGCCAGGCAAGCAGGGGACAGGTCTGGCACTGAACTGGCACCCTGCCCAGAACAGTTTAGCAGGTGCACTTTGAAGTGACAGAAAATTAATCACTTAGTCTTGTCCTTTTCCTTCCAAAATTTGAGTGGATTGAAGGTCCACAAGTTCCCCTGAGCAGAGATCAAGCTGGTTTGTCTCTTGTTGTGTACTTTTAGAGGCTTAGTGTTTTTCTGGTTTAACAAAGCCCTGATACACCTTCCAGGTTAGCCTGTACCCTCTGTTATAGAGAAATTGCTAACTTCAAGAACCACCTGGCTTAGTGTAAGCTTGCTTGTCTTTGCTAGCAGACAGCCACTTGAGAAATTTAATTTTCCTACTGTTCAGCACTTCTGGACTTGTCCTTTGAATGTACTGAAATGATTGTTTGTTTTTTGACTTTTGCTCTCAGTCTTAGCTACCATTTTATGAAGCAACTGTTTAGACTGAATTACTTCTTGTTCCTTTTGTTTGGCCATACAATGCGCTCTCTTGCTTCTCAGGAGTTTTTTGTTTTGGGGCACCGAGTACCTTTTCAGTGACGATGCTGAGATTGCTTCAACACACTACTGCACGGAGTCCAACAACGTCAATTTTGCTGCTTTTGACTGTTTCTTCTTGTCATTGTTTCTTTCTAACATTAAAGAGGCACAATGCAAAGTTCTGCTCCTGTTCCCCTCACAGGGATGTTAAATTTGATTATGTAGCAGTTTCCGTTACTTTGTGTCTTGCTCAATTGCACAGTCTGTTACTTTGTATCTTTGCATTAATTGCAGTGTTTCAGCTTTTGGGTGCCCTGGGACAGTTTGTTCCAAGTCCTACCTATGCTGTTTAAGACACTGCAGAATTGTAGCCTGCTGTGACACATAGCTAATTCCTGCACATGTTGCTGAAGTCACTGTTTTTTTGTTTTATTTGACTTTGTTCCTTTGCTCTCACTCTACACTGTGTACTAGATATTCTATACCTGATCAGCAGGCCATTTGGTAAATCCAGGTTGCTTTAGTGAGATTTGGAGCTTAGTTACCCCTTCTCACTCTTCAGCCTTGGCTATCTAGGTGGGATTTGTGTACCACCCATCTTGCAGTTTGATGTCTCTGCCTTTTTACCCACTTTGGATTTCCAGGGCATTTTTCTGTGATAAATTCTGCAGCTGTGGGCACACAGACTACAAGACATATCGGACACTTTATCAGTTGGTGTTGTTGTATAAAGTGGATGTTTCATCATGGTGTAGGGAATGGTTTGCTGTAGGCTTCAGCATCCAAGCTGAAGTGCTCCTTGGAGCCTTTTGCTCCAGCTTTACACTGTCTGCTCTGACCTCTGTTCCTGTGCAGTCTATTGGTGTTAGCCACACTCTACAAAACGTTTGGTTTAGAAGTGATCTCTCAGAAAATACAGCCCTGCTTTTTGGTTAAAAAGCCCCTGGGTGCTCCTGCAAGAAGTGCTCTGGATTCCTCCAGTTCTCATGCATCATTCACTCTGCTGCCTCTCACTGCCTGTGCCAGTGAGGGGGGCCTGAAGCTCACCATGACCCTCAGGGAATGAGAGAAAGGTGAGTGCAAGACCCTGTTGTTTTATTGAAGACCTGTGAGAAAAGGTGCCAAGGAGCTTTTGCAGGGCACTGCTGGGCTTCTGTGGCTTCTGGTCTGCTTCCATACCTGAGCGTGTGCTTGATCTTCACTGTTGGATGGGCTACGATGTCTGAATGTCTCCACTGGTTGAGGAGCTGCCAGGCTGCAAGCCTGCTTGGCTTTTGGGCTTTGTGTTACAAGCTAGTGTCTTGGAGAGGTTGGGAGGACCTTGGCCACTTGGCAGAGGGACAGAATAGCCTCAGTCTGTCTGCAGAATCGTCATGTCCTTGGTTTGTCAAGGGCAGCCCTTCCTTTTGCCTCTGAAACAGCTGGTGTGCCCTGGGCCCTTATTATGGGACTCATCCGCAATCAGCACCTCCCTCTCTTGCACTGTGTTACAAGCTAGTGTCTTGGAGAGGTTGGGAGGACCTTGGCCACTTGGCAGAGGGACAGAATAGCCTCAGTCTGTCTGCAGAATCGTCATGTCCTTGGTTTGTCAAGGGCAGCCCTTCCTTTTGCCTCTGAAACAGCTGGTGTGCCCTGGGCCCTTATTATGGGACTCATCCGCAATCAGCACCTCCCTCTCTTGCACTGAAAATGCCTTGCACTCAGAGAGAGTAGGCTTGTGTTTCTGAGCTGCATGAGGTTGCACCAAGGCTACGTTTTGCTTGTTCTTTGGGGAATGCTGTTATGTTAGTTAGCTCTACAGTAGTTTTTTGCATAGTTTTATGTGTTCTTGCTGCTCTCATCTTTATTCCCAGTAGCTGCTTTTTTTTTTTTTCTCCCTTCTTTTTTTTCTCCTTTTATAAGACTGCATTTCAGCTGCCACATTGACAGCAGTTGTCTGTTTATCCACAAAACAGGTACAAGGCAGGCAGGCTTCTCCCACTCCCTTAGTCCCCATCCTCCAGCCCCTACGTCCCCGTCCTCCACCTCTTCACCTTCACTTAGAGCTCCAGCCTTGAGACACAGTGCACTAGTGCAGGGCACTGCTGCAGGGGGAGCTGAGGCATCCCACCGCCACCGGTTTGTGTTGCATTCTAATTGCAAATAGCCCTTCCGAAGTCAGCAGTTTGTGGGAATAATTGACAGGAGGTGCCGGCGAGGTGCTGAGTCAGAGCGAGGTGTGCTTGCCAAGTCACTGCAGCAGAAGGAGTCCGCTCGCCTTGCGTGGAGGGAAGCCAATGGACGGTGGGTTTCCTAGCTGCCTTTTGGGCCTCTTTCTTTCTTTTCTCTGAGGCTGTAATTCAGCAGCAGTGATGCTATGCATGTAAGGGAGAAACCAGGGGGGGTGGGGGAGCTCTTTAGTTTTTGCCTTTTTTTTTTTTTTTTATTTTTTTTTTTTTTTTTTTTATTTTGGCTGAGAGCACTGTGGATTAGGAGATACGGGCTCTGTTCCCACCCACTGCCACTGGGTCTGTGCGCTGCCATTTCTATGCTTCAAGCAATTAGCAGGAGTAGAAAACACGTTGGGGTTAGAGTCAAGTGAGTGGTCCTAGTGGCAGATTGATGTCTCCTGAGAGAGGAAAAGCAGCATGTGACACTCTCAGCTGGGCAAAGGGGACAGCTATGCAAGCCAAAAAAGCTGCAAAATAAAATGACTGAAAAGGTGTTTTGTCCTGTCCTTCCTGAGGGTTGCTTCTGCTGCAGTGTCCTACCATTTGCTTAGGGGTTTGAAATTCCTTGTTTGACAGGCTGGAACACAAGTGCTTGTCCTATATACATCTAGCACCTGATGGACCTCCAGATCAGGCTTGTGAGAGCTTTGTCATATATTCCTGACCTTCTTGAGTATGGCTAGCATCAGTATTTATATCACAGCTGAATCTGTCCCAGAATTCTGGATTCTTTCCTTTTCCTTGCCTCTGGATGACTTCAGATATCTTTATTTTCCTCCTCCTCTGCATCACAGATATCATTTTCCTACCTTGGACAAAAGTTGGTATTTTTTTGCACGGTGATCTAAATATATGTATCTCCTGTGTGCTGCCTTTGTAGAGAGAGCATATTATTTTTGCTTTTAGCAACCACTTTTTAGAGAGAGATGAAGAGCATGAAGACAGGGCCCCATGTATTTTTCAGAACCTTTCATATCTATGCTGCATTCCACCCACCCACATTTTTAATGCTAATCTTTGTATAATCTTTCTCTTCACTGACTCAGGTAACAGCTATGCTATCTAGATCATCATGCAGCTGATAGGGAAAACTGGGGCCCAGAAATGGGATGTGCCTTTCCCATGGTCATGCAGGATTCCCATGGGCAACCTGAGGTTGGAGCCTGCACCTCCTGCCTGCCAGTCCATTCCTTCTTCATGGGATTATGCTGCCTGTCCACTGATTTAGTTAGTGGGCTGCTGAATGCTTTTTATCCTGAGTTTTCATGGCACTGACTCCTGGATGGCTATCAATGTCGAGTCTTTAAAGAAAATCTGCAGTGAATACATTGAATGTGATTCTTCCCTCAACCTTGTTTTGGCCACCTTCATGATGAATAATGTGCATGGGATCCCCAGAAGGGTGGCTTTGGGGTCACTGGGGAGAGGCTTACATGTGCATGCTGTCTGTCCTCTTTGCCTCTGGTGTGCTGCCTGTTCATATACTGAGTCCAGTGTGTGATGCAGGTGGAAATCTTAAACCACCTGTGTCTTGAGGACACTTTGGAGGAAAGCTTTCCCCACTGGGTTCTGCTGTGAGATTAGCTGGGGATAGCTTAGAACTAGGGGATGGTTTGGGAGATCCAGGGTGCTCTGCTACATGACTGGTCTGAATTTACTTTATGTTTCTGTGTGAGCTTTACTATGGAGTATGGAAATGTGCTAGCCAGGACCCTCTTATAGAGAAGAGTGGATCTGGTCCTCATGCATTTTGAAGTGTTGTCTTCATTGCTCTAGGTAACCCTAGTCTCCATCTGGTCTAATGCAGCCCTCCCTGCTTATCTACTCTCTACCCATGGTGTGGCTTCACTCTGGAAATGGAAAAAAAATAGAGCACTGTCTGTTTTACAATTGGGATTTTATAAGCTACCTATGGGAATTAAGTACTCTATTCCCTCAGGTTCATTTTAAACAGCCTAGCTGATGTGAATTTATGTTGAAAAAAAGCAAGGAGAAGAGACAGCCCTGTCAGCAGAGCCACAGCTATTCTCCCTTGTCTTTGATGTAACAACTGCTGTGGTAAAAGTTATTTATCTTTTAAGGTCTCTGAGTCGGGACCAGGGACTAGAGTCTTCAAGAGCTCTCTTGTGTGAGTGGACCCTATACCCTTGCCTCCTCTGGCCCTAAGCTGAGAGTCTTTTAAAGCACTCATAAGTACTGTGGAAATACTAGTGTGTAATAACATTGTGTGTAGGGGCCTCTGTGCTGTTCTCTGGTTTGACAAATGCACCTGACATCCATTGGGCCACGGACTGAATATGCTATGAGTCTGTCCAGAATGATGAAATACTGCAAAACCAAATCCTTAATTTCCAAGGAATAAAAATTTGTATGGATGCTAAGGCATAGCATTTAATTGCAACTCACTGCCAAGAATTTGCTTTTGAGATAATTGTGAGATTCTTTCGACAACTGCAAGAACCATTTTTCACTCTCTTCCTTTACAACCAAAGAATGACAGCTTGCATCAACTTTTCACAAATGGAGAAATTCAGTGACAATCATCATACTTTTAATTAAAAGTAAACAGTTATGGTATTAAAAAATAAAACAACTGCTAGAGACCAAAAAAGTAGTGGAGTATAGCTGTCACTTAGAACAAGGCAGGACACAAACAAGATGAAAAAGCTGCCTTCATCCTTGGTTATGGGTGAGAATCCTTTCTGGGATTTTTGTTTCCATGGCTAAAATGAATTTCATAGTGTATTTTAGATTTCTTTCTGGAATTTGTTGCTTGGGCCATATAGCCAGGGAATAGCTGGAAACTTGTCTTACAGCTGCAGGAGGGGAAAAGCGATTCAGGTGGGAATGTTGCTGACCTTGCAAGCCAGTATAGAGCCAGCAAGTCCCAGAAAACCACTGTTGTTCCCTGCCAGTAATCTGCTTCTAGATGCTCCTCTTCCCTTGGCTCTCTGATGCATGTTCCCTGCACCTCTCACCTTTATGAAAAAGTTCACTATGTGGTTTGATGGACACAAAGAAATGTCCACTCCTCACTGTGAATTTGTGTGAAATGGGCCCAAGTTGTGGAAATCTCATTAAATTAGCCAACTGTGTAAGACTTCCATTCATTTTGTCTTTACTCGGAGAACAGCTTGGATTGGAAGAGTTTTTCAGCCTTGGAGCTCAAAATCAAAAGTCTAAAACCAGGTCTCCTTAGCTCAGCTTTTAAAACAGAAACGTATTACACTCAAAGTCCATTAAAGTAAAAAGGCTGTTGTAATGCATGTGTATATATATAATATATAATAATGCACATGTATATGGACAGTCAAAATAAAGCAACACTGGGAAATGCATAAGTTAATGATGCCTTTTTATGTATTCTGTATCATTTATGGCAAGAATCCTGTATCTTTTATGGCATGAATTTTATAGTCTAAGTGGTAGTAAGATTAGAGGTAGGTGAATAATTTATAGCAAATAATTTATTTAATGAATTCCTCTTCTATTTCTATTTGCAAATTGTTTGTGAACATCCTGTGGTTTCTTTGCATTTTACTTATTTGAAATTACTTACTGAATAGCTTCTACAAATAATATTTGACATAGTGTATGCTTATGAGCAGGTTTGTTTCTTTTCTTTTTTTTTTACTGTTTCATAGGAGATTGAGCAGCATTTCAGCTCCAGATTTGGTTGCTCAGCAGTGATACAGAGCAAAAGTTCATGCCATAGTATTTCACAATCCTGACAGCTCTACGTAATTGTTAGAAATGAGCAGTTTCTGAAAGGTATCAAGAATTAGCTATTACTTTTTAATGATTATTCAGACTGTTTGTGTGGATAGGCAAGTTCAAAATTCACTTTCGCCAGCGAGTGCTAAAATTGCTCAGAATGTGTTACTTCCTTGTACATTCACGTCACCAAATTAGAATAGTTGCAGAAATGAACAGAATGCTGTAAGGTCCACAGTGTGCTGTGCATATGCCTGACTTCAGGCACATTTCTGAGTAGATGCATAAGTGGTTAGAGTGGCAAATTATGAAGTTTAGCATATGTTTAAGTGGTTTTCAGAATTAGGGACAAAAATAGAGAACAAAGCAAATTTATCCTTCATGAAAATGAACATATGAGAGAATTTTATTTCCTCATCTGCAGTTTTGGGGCATTGCATCTTTCAGATGGGGGCAGGAAGGCAAGGGGAGAGAAATGATATAAATATTGCATTAACTTTCAGTATTTCTGATTTCATCAAATACAAGGCAGTCAATCTGAAGTTTCCCACACATGTCATTTGTGCTTTTCCCCCCTGAAATATTGGAGGAAATAACAGGAAGAATTGAAAAAAACCAAACCAAAACCAACCACACAAAAAACCCCTCTCCCCCAAATCCTCAGCCACTAGCTTCAGTTGCTATTTTATTTATATCTAAATTTTTAAAGATTTCTCAGATTTCAGAATATTTTCTGTGGGTTTTTTTATCAGTTTATCATCCCTCTTAAAAAAATGTTAATTTGGAAATATTAAATATTGCTTGGCAAAAGTGGCTGTCGCAGAAAGGAGAACTTTCTCTGGGTCTGTGAGGGATAGATATGAGTTACATTAGTATCTTAAAGAACTGTTGTAACAATGTAAACTGCCGAAGGTCTACATTTTTCTGTGCAACTTTTGGAGGCTACACATTGTGGGAAGCACCTGCTGAAGTTGTGTGATACACCCTTCAGCTCTGTAACACAGGTGGGTTCCATTGGCCTGCCTGAAAGACACAATTAAATAGTAGGTTTTGTGGGTTTGCGAATCAGTGAGACCCCATGTTCTTCCCTATTGTGCCTTCAGGCTGACCTGTGTGGAGTCTCTTATGTCTGGCAGAGGGTTGAGTGTGGAAGCAAGTATCTCAGCTGTACCTGCCCATCTAATTACATGAACCTTATGGAAAGAAAAGTAACATCCTTAAGGCCTTTGCTCTTCTGTCAGAAGAGGGAGGGGTGCAGGGGCCTTGTGTACCAAGGAAAGAATCATGTCTGGGCCACAATGCCCATGGACATATTGAGTTGAAGTAGCTAGCAGAAGACCACAGACAGCTCAGGCCAGTGCGGACTGGGAAGCTGAGAAGAGAAAAAGCTGTGTCTGGGTGATGGATGTGTGTAATGCAACTGCAGAAATAGGCAGCCAGTTTTGGGTGAAGAAGAGTGACTGTTTTTGCTGTCTTGCAAGAGCTAAAATGACCTCTTTAGAGCAGAGAGTCAAAAGAGTAAAGGTGTTGTTTCTTATGCCAGTGATCAGAAATGCACCAAAGCCATACTCTGCACTAAAACCCCAGACCAGACATGTCACAAGGACAAACCTGCAAAATGTGATAATCAATGTCCATAAATACCTGTGTGCAAGCAACTTCCACCACGTACATGACAGGAGGGCTTTTTCCAAAAGGAGTGGTTTTGGACCTCTGTACATATTTATTGCCTTTTAGGTGATGGTCGAGGTCCTGGTCTTTCACACATGGAAATTAATAGGGGACTTTCAGCTTTGTGTAGTTGGGAAGATGAGGGAACCTTTGTCTGGCAGAAGAAAGGAGTGCTGGAGCTGGACTAGCAATGTATGCTGCAGGGAGGACCATGGAATCCCTGGACTGTTG
Organism: Neodrepanis coruscans; assembly: GCA_013400695.1. NCBI lineage: Eukaryota > Metazoa > Chordata > Aves > Passeriformes > Philepittidae > Neodrepanis > Neodrepanis coruscans. The sequence goes on along the minus strand of VYZS01029870.1, from coordinate 112,526 downwards.
GTTCCCCAATCTATGTTAGTATTTATTGGTCTGTGCTCCTCACCCACAATCCTCCTCCATGTACCTCCATGTGATTCCAGCCTCAAGGCAGAAGAGGATCCTGTAAGGAAAAGTTGGCAGTAGAATTCTGAATTTTGCACCAACAGTCTTCTCTTTTTAAGGCTTTCTGAACATTAATCACATAAAATTTATCCAGGCTTATTGCTCATCCCTGGCACCTTTTATGACTTCAGTGATGAACACAGCGAAATTAAAAAGCAATCACTTATACCAAACGAGATAGAACAGCAAATAGTCCCAACAGTCTGCCATAAGTCCTTTCACTCTACAGGGATGCTTTTAACAGCAAAATAAATAGCAGTGCATTAGGTTTACAAAGGAAATGGTGCTATATACTTCAAGGGCTATAGGCCCTAGTATCTATGACAGGAACAGCAGCAAGAGACTGCTTGAGGTAATTGCATCCTCATTGTTTTGGGACCAGTGCCTGGTCAGCTCAGGAATGTGGGAGGTTCAGAGGTCACTTCTGAATTTAGCTTTGGCTCACTGTCAGTGGAGTCTTGAGATGAAAATGGCAGAACAGGGTAGTTTGAAAAGAAGTGTGCCTATGTCTCCATCCAGTGGCTAGTGCCACTGATGACGAGTCTACACCCCACAGAAATTTAGCTCTATTTGGGGAGATCTCCCAAAAGAAGGATGTGGCAGAGGGAAGACTGCCTTCGTAAAACTGACTTCTATAGAGGTCTAAAACATGTCTTGTTCTGTGGCTTTCTGTGTTGTTCTGTCTTCAGTGTTATAAACAAAGACTTACTAATAGCACCACTAAAAATATAAAAGTAATCATTAATATTAACTATTTTACACTACCTTGGGAAAGATCCTGGTTATGCCAACTGGTAATGCCAACTGTGACTCCAATGAGATGGTGCACAGCTTCATACCTAAGTGGCTCGGGCCATACATTAAACTCTCTGTCTCTCACAGTCAGCCAGGACAAGTCAAAACAGGCAAAAGGAAAGAAAACAGACAAATTTCCGCATCCATAGCAGCTGGAGTGAACGCCAAACAGATGGGCTCTTCCACCCCGATTATCCTAACCTCCTAAATATAGAAATACAGGCTTTTTTTTTTTCTTGTCTTCTATTTTTTTTTTTATAAATTTAAATTACCCGAGGGGGTGGTGTTAGCTCATGCTAGGGCAGTGCTAACGAGTGCAAATAGAAGTCATCTGCTGACAGAGTCAGATCACAGCTTCTGCTTTTGACTATGCCCCCACCCTGCCCACACACATTTTTTTCCACTGGAAGTGGGGGGACAGGGCTGAAGCTGTCCTCTCTGTGGGGTAGGGGAATTTGTGTGTATGATGAGCTGGCTTTTATTTCAAATCCTGTCTGTGGTTATGCAGATATACATATATATGATGTACATGGAGTATATACAGAGTAAATGAGCAACAAAGAAAGTGGTTAAGAAATACATGCCCTCACCTCCTCCTGCAGATGATTTGGTAAGTAGATGGGGCAGCTGTACCTCAAGTCACTGAGGAGGTCACAGCTATTTTAGTTACCATTGCACAAGTACACTAAGAGATATGGGGTAGAAAGGTGCAGGTCTGCTTTTTATCACGTCCCAACTCAAGGTTTTATGGAGTGTGCAGAGAGATCGGAGGGATGTCTTCTGGCAGCAGTCTGGTTGTGCCTGAACGACCTCATCCTTTTTGTTCTGCAGTGGTTGACACCAGAAAAACAGCATCGGAGCAGTGCTTTGTGTGACTTTTTGAACTTCTTTTGCTGTGCTGAGGACTTGGTTAGGAAAACTCCGATGATTTGTTTTTTCTCCAGTGCAGAAACAAAGCATCTCATCAATTCTGTGTTTTCCATTCATCTTCCAGATTACTGCTGCTCTTTCTTGCTTGGAGGCTGAACTTCATACCTGTTTTCAGGCTTTTGTTCTCTGACCAGCCTGGGGAAGCAGGTGTCAGGAGGTGCTGCCTTCACAACAGGGTAGAGGAATATGAGGTTGCATGTCTTCCCCGTGCCCTCTTTTATACTTGCACAGTGGAGAGCGCATTCATGTCAGTCTTGCTTTCCCCACCTCTACAAAGGAAATGAATGACAGGGCTTGTTTCTGAGGATGATGTCAGAGAAAAAAATTATATCAGTGCTGTATTACTGTTACCACTGTAACCATGAACTAAGACATATAACGAGGATAAAGGTTAGGAGCAAAACTGCACTAACTTGGGGCACAGCCAAGCAGAACTGCAATGTTTTCCCCTTGTCATTATGTACAAGGGTGTGTTGTACTCTGTGAATGTATCTACGCTACCATCAGTGCAGATATACAAATAGACCATGTATAAGACCTCAGAGACTCTGTGAAGAGGTTCTTTATCTTATGGGCTGCTCTCCATATAAGGATGTGCATAGTTTATTAAAGCTCCCAGGGCTCATTTTGCTTGTGTGCTCATGCTCTCCTGTGGAAACCCAAACAGTTTCAACCTTAACCCCAGGTGCCAGGGTGCCATACATTCTGTTGGCTTCTATAGGATCTGCATCTTCCTTGGAGGTCTCCCACGCACAGGAGAGGTCAACAACTTCTGGGGGAGGTGCGGAGTTTGCACTGTGGAAGAAAGCTTCTAAGAATAAGTTCATCCAGCAGCTGGCAGGGTGACAGAATTGTAGGAAATCCTGCCTTGGGGCAGAAGGATGAAGCTGGTGATTTTCTGAAGGTTACTTCACAGGGAATGGTTACTCCTGATCTTTTCAGGGTAGAGTGCTTCTCTTGTTACACTGAGGTCATGCAGAGTAGCATTGTCTGGACCATGAAGCACACAGATGCTGTAGATACTGGGCAGTGAGGCAAAAGCAAATACATCTGGAAGCTTCCTCTATGTTTGGCATGGTAGGGGTCATTCCATCAATAATAAGCCCTCCTGGGCCCATGCTTATATTTGTGCTCTGTTTTCAGAGCCTGGGTCAGGAGAAGGCTTTGCAGCCTGGATGCAGTGCCAGACCTGTGCGAGCTTCCATGCTTTTGCTTAGGACTCAGGATAAGCTCTTGCAGATACTGCGTATAAGGATCACAGAGGAGAGGCACCTAATTGGCTTTGCAGGAGAGGAGCTTTGGCACAGTTTATTCTCTCTGATTCACGAGTGGCTGTATCAAACCTGGCTGGCACTGCTCAGGGTCACTCGAGCGTCTCTGTGCTGTGCACTTGAGTACTCCTGACCAGCAGCAGCTCAGGGGTGCAGGCACAGCCCTGCTGGCTCTGCATGCTGCCTGCTTGGCAGAGCTGCCTCCCTCAGGCTTTGAGCCACAGAGTGCTTGGTCTGTCTCTTGCAGTAGTTTTGCCTCATTCATGCTGCACAGAGCCAGTGCTTGTTGGCCAGCCAGAACTGTGGTAGCCCTGACAGGAGCCACAACTGTATTTCTGCACCAACAGCCTGGCTAATGGACAACCTGTTTAGATCCTCTTTAGAGATACTATAGTATCTTTAGGATTTAAAAGAGTAGTGATACTGCAGTCAGAGGCTGGTTGTGCTGGTCTTGTTTGAGGATGCCTAGTATTTTCAGATATACTTTTCACCTTCCCTTGCCTCAGTTTCACTCTTGTTAATGGGATTAACAACAGTTGTTGACCCCCTGAGTCAGAGTGATGGTCATTACTGTTATCCTGTTTTTGCTTTGAGACACTTAACTATCTTGTCAGGTTGGAAAGAGATGTCTGAAACTTTCCTATCCTTGGATTCTAGCTCAAACTGACTTTGCATGGAAAATTTCCCCCTTTTCTCTCCTGTTTTTAAGGATAAGACTGAGGGGAAAAATGGGTTCCTGCACATCTAAAAAGGGAAGTATTTTCTTTTGAATGCTGCCTTTCCACCATGTTGTGCAGCCAGACCTCGAAATGCAGCAGAAGTGGTTTGTGTGATACAGGTGTGCTTTCTGTCACCTTTGAGAAAATCTACTTGAATTAGTCTAGATAAAGAGCCTTTGAAAAATCAAATGGGATTATCCATGTGCTCAGCAGAGACAACATAGAATGAGGAAAAAGCCCCTGAGTTTTCACCCCTTTAGCTTCTTTGTGTGATGGGGCTGTGCCTTATGCATATCATAACTTACTCTGGGACAAACCCAGAGTTCCTCTGCAGGTGCCATGAACTGAGCTAGGTCTGGTCTTTGTCAGTAGGAGTAGAGTATGGGTCCATGTCTCATTTACTTGCTTGGGTGACTTCCTTTGACGTACTTGAAGGTGATGGAGAAGCCACCTTGTTCATGTTCAAGGAGACAGGGAGCTGGTCAGGGAGGTGACCAAGGTGGGCGTGCCTGGAGACAAAGGAGCATGGTGACAGTGGGAATGACAGGACTGCAAGGTGGAGAAGAGAGTAAACAGAGCCATATGGGACTGGATGGAGAGGGAATAACTGGGAGTGAGTCATATTAATGGGCTGCCTCCTAAGCCTTGTCTGCTTCAGGCTGCACCAGATCTATCAGCCTCTCTTGTGGGAGAAAATGGTCACACAGAGGCATTAAGACTGGAAGTGAGGCTCTTTGTGAGGGACCTTTTGGCCTGATGAGGCTCAGAGGATAGGGACATGATGAGTCTGGGACTGGCTGGGCAAGAAGACCAGTGTTCCATCCCAGAAGAACTTAAAAACTAGAATTGAGCACCCTAAAAAAAATTCCCCAGGGACTCAGTGATTCTGTCTTCTCTGTGGGACTTGAAGGTGTACCACAAATGTAACTTGCAGTCACGCATTTAGTGTAAAGTCAGTAAACCAAAGGATTAAATATATGCTCAGTTTCTGTGTATCTTGGAGGTTGAAAAAAACAGGAACAAACAAAAGTATGTGATTGATTGATTTATTTGTTTGTTTGTTTTAGTACATGATCAGCTATATTAGCTGTGCCAGAGGATGTGGCAGCTGTTCCTGTTGCTTTTCTGGCAGCATCTGGGCTGAATACCTGAGGTGTGTTGATACTTGAATGATTAGAGAGTTTAGTTATAAACTGCCTTGATGAAGGCAGGTACTTGCACAACAGGGGTTAAAGAGGAGATGAATTAATATAATAAGAAGGTAATAACTATTAATAATTGCTATATTAGTAATAATAAGCAGCAATGAATTTTTAAAATCTGGATAGTTTAAATTTCAACAAGTTAGATTGCCCCTTTCACTCTGTCCCTGACAGTATGGGCAGAGTCTGTTTCTTCCTTTGCAAAGAAAAGTGGGAAGGAAAAGCAGAGAGATGACTCTAGTGTAAAGTAAATGACTTCAGTTAATGATCTAAAATGTAGAGGCTGATGGATGTAAAAGGGATAGGCATCGAATATCCCCAGGAGCTGCATCTTCTGGGCAGTGCACATTTCTTACCCAAGTGGGAGAATCATAGCTGGGGTTTCTGGCAGCAAGGATTGTCAAGAGTGATGGGTGAGCTCGCATACGCCATGTGACCTGCACATCTAGTCTCTCCTCCATCATGGAAGCATCATGGGAATTGGAGTGAGGTGGAGACATGCCTTAGCATGGCAGTGGTCAGAAGAAGCTTTGGGAGCAATAGCGCTCTTCACTGCTTTTGTTTCTATTCAAAAGAGTGGAAGTTGAGGACAAAGTGGTCTCTTGGCTGGATGTGATGTATATTTTGTAGAGGCTGTCTAACCCAGCTTTTTGCATGGAAATGGCTCACACTACCTGCATTGGACCCCCAATTTACACTACCTTAGCAGGCTTTTGCTCAGAAGCAATCATTGGAAATAAGATAGATGGTGGTGTTTTGCTTGGGCAGAGAGTGATTCATACAACATGAATGAGCAAACAAGAGAGAGACCAAAGTTCCTGGAGCACCTTGCTTCTGCCTGTCATGGTTCCTGGTGCTTCAGCAGGTTGATTGGAAGAAAGAGGTGAAGCTGATCAAACCTGCTGCCAATAAAAGTTGATGGCATGGCATTCTCCCTCCTTTTCCACTCACACCTCTATTGTGAAGAAAAGGCACTAAGGCCCGTGAAATGTATGCCAAGATCACCATACCTTACCAGCTCCACTGTGCTTGGTCCTGCTGCTGAGTAGGATTTGTAAATACTCTGTATTGTGCAGGGAAGCTGCTGGGTTTGGCTGCCTTTGTCTGCTTACTCTTAAGTCTTCATACGGCAGGTTCAGTTGCATTAGTGTTTGAGGATGGCTGTTTGCTACATGGGCATTCCTGAGAGGAAGAAGAAATATTTTCTGTTTAGCTTTTCTGGTTTCTTGCTCTCAGATTGTGACAAGACACAGCCCTCCGTAGTTGAGGTTACTGGCCACATGAAGAGCTGATGCAGGCAGACTCTCTCTCTCAAATGGAAAGGGTTTTTTTCATTAAATCATTCACCAAGTGATTGTGAATCAAGAGTAAATAATTTTCAAATGGATCATGAATTGAGAGTAAATAAGTTTTTAAACTGTATGTTGTGAAGCAATCACAGATAGTAAGAGGGCTAAAATGGACACCGGGTATCGGTTGGAGAGTAACTGAACTGCTTTATCCTCCAAAACTCAATGGAAATAAGACAGTCTCCTCCCCTTCCCTGCCTATTGTATATCACTGGTGTTGTGAGAAACTCAAAGATAGTGGCTCTTAATTCCTAGGGGTTGCACATCTGGAGAGAGGGTTCATTTCTCTGCACAATACATTAGTCTTTCCCAGTGTGGAAGCATAGTTTTTTAATTAAAGCAATCTCCCTCCCACCTCGATGAGCCTTGAAAAGTTGTTGTACTTTTGTTCTGTCTGTCCATGGCACTTTGTGCTTTATCTTAATGGTTTAGATAAAGGCTTTTTTACCTACTGGGGCAGTTTGGAGCCTGTCAGGTTTCTGGGCAAATGAAGCTTTCCCAGTGTTTCTCTGTAGTTTTATTTCCAAGTATGTTCCTCTTGTCTCTTAGATAGTTAAGAAACAGAGAAGGAGAAATACTGTGAGCAATTACTTTCTAAAGTGAAGGGTGAAGGTGGGCAGGACATATGTTTCATTTGTTCCTTTGATCCTTGCATTTTACACTTCCCTTTGGAATATCTTTCCTATGGATAACACAAGAGGTTCCTGGCAAGCCCAAATAAAAAACAGAGTCTCGTCACCTGTGATCTTGTCTTGTAATAATTGAACTTTGGAGTAAGTCCCAGTGGATTACCCTGAAACTGCATCTCTGTTATCCCCTTAGCAACACCAAAGACAAAAACCAAAACCAAACCTCAACTTTGTGGTTTTACTCCTGCTCAGGAAAGGAATATGGCAACTAAATTTTGGTTTTAGGTTCTGGCTTTTTCCTATGTCCTTCCTAGACAAATTGTGCATGGAAAAGGGACGTCATTAAGACTGGGGTAAGAGATGTTTCCCTGCTCGTCAAGTCTGATACAGGTTGAAGTCTTGGAAGAAGAGATGTGGACCTCAGTTGCTGGGCTCTGTAGGGCAGCTGCTCTCTCCTGGGCTCTTGTTGGGGTCGTTCAGTCTGGAGAAAAAAAGGAAGACCTTGTAGCACCTTTTGATACCTGAAGGGGGCTACAAGAGAACCTGGAGGGATTTTTTACAAGGGTAAATAGTAATGCCTTCAAACTGAAAGAGGGTAGGTTTAGATTGGATATTAGGAAGCAATTCTTCACTGTGATGGTGGTGAATCACTGGGACAAGTTGCCCAGAGAAGCTGTGGGTGCCCTGTTCCTGGAAGTGTTCAAGGCCAGGCTGGATGGTCTCTGAGCAACCTGGTCTAGTGAAAGGTGTCTCTGTCCATGGCAGGAGGACTGGAAATAGATGATCTTTAAGGTCCTTTCCGACCCAAACCATTCTGTTATTCTATGTAGAATTAATTTCAACTGATAGCACCACAGGGTAGCAGAAGCACAGCTGTGAAAATAAAGCCACAGGTCGGCTTGTAGAATTTCCTGTGATTAAAGTCATAATGTCTCCTCTTAATTAATTTAATTCAGGTTTAATTTATTGAGGGTTTGCTTTGATTTATTCAATTGCTGAAGTGCTCTCTCAGATGGCTTATGTGAAGAGCTGCTGCATGTTCTTGCAGACTGGAAAGGCATCTTATCATGTAATGATCCAGCACAGGTTCTTGATGATACTACCCCGATCCTCTCTCCTTGTTCCACCCCTCCAACATGAGGAAAAAAGTTTAAAAGGAAGGGATGAATTCACAGGTTCTGCTGTTTAAAGAAGAGTGAGAAATTTCTTAGGACTTGGTAACCATTTTTGCATGAAGTTATCAGCATATCTCTGCCACAGGCCTACTACAAGTCCATGGGCAAAAGTCCTTATTCCTTGGGGCTGTTATTTCTCGTGTGTAGCGTGGCTCATTTGCATTTGAGATGTGCTTTTGGGGTCACAGAATGTCAGACGCCCAGCCTTACCTAATTTGCTTCTCACAGGGCAAGTTACATCGGGCGCCTCCCTCGCCTTCACTGCGGAGGCTTGATTCCCTTTAGTTCCCTACCAAACAGTTTTATTTTCCCCATTCCAGCATCCACTTGTATCGTGTGTGTGCTGGAGAGCGTGTCCCCCTCCTCCATCCCTCTCCCTCTGTATCCTTTTCCCTAGCCAAAGTCTCTCAGCAATATTCTTGTTTGTGAGGAGACAGCAATCCTCCTCCTCCTTCTTCTCCTGGCTGTACGCAAGGCCCTGATTTCCATTTGAATAGCAGGCTTTCTGCTGAGGCTTCCCCACCACCCGGGCAAGTGAACAAGGAGCCCACTGTTCACAGACGGGATGTTCAGCCAGCCCTGACGTCCCCGCTGTCTTCAATGCGGCTTTTCAGACCCTCTACTGAAGCCCAGGGCGCCGAGCTGGTGGGGGACAAGCTCCCGGCCCCGGGCAACATGCCACTCATTTTAAGCAGCCCCAGCCTGTTCCCACTTCGGGCTTTATGGTCTATCACAGGCTTGTTTGAGTTGCAGCTGGTTTTCATGCGGCACCGGGGCCATGAAAAAGGGAGGGATAAGTCAACTGGAGTGGTAGCGAGGGGTGGGGGATGAGAGAGAGTCCTTTGCCAAAGGGTGAAGGATGAGTGGGTGCTTGCATGGGGATGAGCATGTGTCGTCGTGGCCAAGGCTTCTGTCTCATAAGTTCATGCTGACACCTCAGATCTAAGCTGACCTGTGCCTTGTCCCTGAGGTGTCCTTCCTCTAAAAAATGCATCTTGCCATGCAGGTAGCTTTCTGTATTGTCATTTGTTTCCAGACATGCAGGTGCACCTCCCCACCTCCAAGGATAAAGGCAGGACAGAGAAGTAGCATCTAACCTCTTGCCCTGAGACTGCCAAGCCTGAGCAAATCAAACCCTCCTGCTCCATCCCACCACTCTGAGCGTGTTGCTAGGGCTGACCCCACAGTGAACTGGTTGGATTTGAAACACTGGATTCTCATTATTACAGTCAGATGTGGATGAATGGTGACAGCTCTCTCTGCTCATTTTCTTTGAGTTTTCCCTCCAGATGATGCTGTTGCAGGTGTCACAACAGATTGGTCTCCACCATGGAGAAGCTCCTCTTTCCAGCGAGGTGTGGAATAACTTAACTACTTCTACTGCTTTCAGCATCCAGGGGTTTTAAGAGGCATGAGAAACTCACCTGGCAAACCACGAAGGAGCTCCTGATGTTGTGATGTGCCAGGCTGACTGTGGGTGCTGCTTTTTTGAACCAGTTTCCGCTTTTATCTTTTCCTCTGTGGGCAGAGGTACGAGACTCCAGGTTTGTTTGTGTTTTTACCCAAATGGTGTCACACTGATGACATTTAAATTCAGTGGAGCAAGCACAGAAGGGGCAGCAGCAGAGCAGGCTTCCCTTTCTGCTGCTGTAGGAAGAGCCAGCTGGAGCGTGGGGACAGTGATGAGGCCAGGCAGACCTCTGCCAGGGCTGGCAGCAAACAAAGCCCACTAAAACTGGTTACAATGTGTTAAATCACTAGTTCACAGCAGACAAGGAGAAACCTTTCTCTTCTGTCCTTATGGGCAAATTTCTCGTAAGGAGAAGTAATGATTTCTTCTACTAACATCTTAAAATTTTAATTTAGCTGCACCTCTTTTTATCCCTCTTGGTTTTTCCACTGATTGCTGTTCATTTGTAGCTTGGGTGCTGAGCTCTTGCAGTCCTGATTTCCCATTTTTGATGAAAACATTAATTTGAACGAGCTACACCTCTCTGTAGCACCCAAATGGTAGAGCTTGTACAGGGCTCTGGGGGGTTTGCCTTCACCCCTCCACTTCTATTCCAGTTCTGGCAGCAGAGTAGGACTGGTGGTGCAAGGGTGGCACTGAATCCTGCAAGTAGTAAGGGGATTGTACAGGTTTGTGGTGAAAGCTCAGAGCACAGCACATCAGAGATTGCTTCTCTATTGCCAACAGAAGCTGTGGAAATGCAACACTCCCTGTTTCCTGGGAGTAGGTGCCCTGAGTGACACTCTTTGGTTATCCCAGTGCTCCTGCCACAGAGCCAGTTCTGTGTGAAGAACGGGCTGTTGTAGCTGCCTGCCTGTGCTCATGGGTAAAGGGGCAGAAGGTAGAGTAAGAGACAGATCTGCAGAGGTGTGGAGGTTCCTAGCTGCTGTCCTAGCATCCACTGACTTTGTTGGGAATTAGGTACTGAAATATTCTTGGCACCTGGACATAAACAATAGGTAAGACTTTCAGCAAATCGGTGGCAGTACCTGGGACAGGTACCAAGACATATCCCAGCTTGATGACATAACCACAGGAATCCTTCTCCTGCAAGAGGTCTCTTGGCTGCCCAAATCAGCACTGGGAATCTCATTGCACTCTCAGCTTTCATGTACCCCTGACTAGTAAGAAGGGCTTTCGGGTGGAGTCTCCCAATTTGGCCTCAGTCTAGAGGAGGGGATTTCCAGTTGTTGATTTGTCAGTGTGTGTCTTTGTGATGGAGTGATATCACTGTGCTGTGAGAAGGTGCTGTGGAGGTGTGAAGGATGGTGCCTTTATTTTGGGAGGGGTCATTTGTAATATAAAAGGATGAATATTAAAGTATGTAGAAACTCAGTCACAATTTCTTTATTAGAAGAGCCCTTTTTGCTCTTTGTCAGGAGGCAATAAAAAGGGATAGAAAAAAACTAACTGAAAAAAATGTTTCCAAATTACTTCTAGTGTCAGCATGCTTTGAGGAAGCTAAGCACTTGGTGTTGTTTGAGGCTATAGAGGCTGGTGGGTTGTTATGGTCAGCACTTCAGTGGAGCTATGATAGTTAACAGCCTCCAATAAACTTCCCTAGGAAGCTCTACAGATGCTCAGAGCTCAGCGGCATCAAACCTTATATTAATATTACCAACTGATGAAGTGTAAGGAGCCCAGAGGAAAATAAGTTGAGTCCCACTGGGATTCTTGGGCTCCTGTGACAATTTTCAGTATGGAAACTTTAGGCAAGTTTTAACACAGCCAACGAATAGTTGAAATATTTCTATGGTGTATAAATTCTGCAGGAGGGGGCCTTCTTACCAGAGAGCTTTTGAATTTCACAGAAATTTCACAGAATATTCTGAGTTAGAAGGGACCATGCTGCACTCCCTCTTACAGAGTTTACACTGGTGCAGCTTGTGGAACTTGTTCAAAGTGAGCAACTCTGGTTATATATAAGTGATAATACATAACTGAACTGACCTTTTATGTTTTTTTAATAGTGGAGGTTGCTGGGGACTTGAGGAGAGAAAAACACAGATATTTGTGTTGCTGTAACATTAATGTCTCAGATGAATAGGTTTCTAAATTGTGATGTTTGAGAAATAATATCTTGCCTCTTTTGCACTTGGAGAAGACTGTAATTTCAGTATGAGTATTTCTATGAGGTTTTTTTCCTGTTTGTTTCTTGTTTTTTGTTTCTTTTTAGAAGACTCTTTTGCTGGATATTGAGTATGTAAAACTGAGACAATATTACTGTGAGAACATTCAGCATTTAATTTTGAGATTAGGAGTGTTTAACTATGAGACTGTGAGGGATAGTTCAGCTCACCTTGTTGTATTTCAGTTTTATGAGTCAATCTGCACAGGAGTATCACTTTGGTGACTATCAAAAGGAAATGCAGAAGTCATCCCTCAAAGAACCCCACGCCCAACAGTTTCTCTAAATACTCTGACAGCTGCAATCTGAATTCTTAGAACTTTGAACTTGCACTTCCTCTGCTGGGAAGGGAGCATCTCTTCACTGCCATCTCAGAGCAATTCAGCAGGACATATTCAGTAAGAAAGGAAACCCTTCCCAAGAGGACCATTAAGCTGCACAATGGTATCTGGGCACTTTGACTCAAGGTTATTTACTTTTTTCCTTCTTCTTTTTTCTTTTTATTTTTTTTGTTAAATTAATGTTCTTCTGACATTTCTCTTGTATCTGATTTGCCACATTCTTTGGAGGTTCTGGTGGGGGTGTGGGGTTGGTTCCTTTTGGAACCATAAAGAAATAGGGCCCTTGGAACTTTGTTGACTCTCTTTCATTTCCCAGGCAATCTTCAGTGACTACCATTGTGAGTGGGCTGTGCAGGGAGAACAAACAGCTTATAGTTGTTAGGGTGTTGTGATTTCGGTAGCAGTGTGCCCCTTGTTTTGGATCCAGATATGTTTGCCTGAACAGCCTGGGAAGGAGAGGTGGGTTCCCACTGGTGTATTTCTCCAGCAAACCCAAGACTCTGGCAGCAGATGCAGCAGTCTGGCTCCCAGCTCACTCTGCCTGCCTGCTGGAGTGGGCGGAGACTGGGAAGCTCTGGTGGACTGACACTTCCAAGTATTCATCAGTGAAGTCAGTTATTCCAGTAGAAGATATTTCCTTCCCCACAGCATCTTCCTGTCTCTTTTGCAGAGAGGATGCTGTGGCAGCAGCCATGGCTGCATCTCGGCAAGTTTATGCAGATAACTTGCAGCAAGTCACAGAGAAAATGTCTTCTTTCCGCAGGGGTTTAATTAGGCTGTGAATCACATTAGCAGAGAGGCCATCCTTACTGTGCCATACGGTGGACATCACTCAAGCTGGGCATGAAAGGGCAGGCACTGCAGGGTGTGCAGCAGAGACCAAGCCATCCTGACTTTGCTCCCCGAGGCTTGCAAACACTGAATAAAGCTTGTAGCTTGTGCACCTCATTTTAGCCTTGTCACAGGATGCACTAACAGAACTGTGCTGGACCTCCAGAGACGTGAGTGCTCTGGCAGAGAATCCTTGCAGGGTGGGATGTGTTTTGGGCAGTGTGCATGTGGCTGTGCTGCTGTGTCTATTTGTATGGCGATCCTGCTGTGTTTTAACAGTGCATGAGGAAATGTGGCATTGGAAAGGTTGCTGTGAGTGGACTCCACATTGCCATCTAAGCCTGTGTTGGAAGACTGCTAAATATTGTGTCATCTGTCCTTTAAATTGCCTTATGAGCAGAGCAGTGGGGATACTGTGGGGCAAGAAAGGGGGACATTTGCTGACCCATGTCTCAGGAAGTATTTTCCTGCTCTTTCCTTTGTTGTTCTTCAGAAAGAGTTAAAATTGAATGACAAAATAGGAAATAGATCCTCTCAAGAACACCATCCTGACAAACAGTAACATAAAGTGTTCAGGAAAGGGCATGGACTGTTTTAGTCTGCATCTGAAGCCTGAGCAAGCAGCTGGTGAGTGAAATCCTATACATATGTGCACACTCACACACAAACATAGAGCCCTGAAATTGTCAGTAACAGCGGAGTAGTGTGGCCTCTGCATATGAAAGATCGTGTCTGTGTTAAAGGTGCATCACCTATGGAGAGCCATGTTGTCAGGGACTACAAAGGAGAAAATCATTGATATATATTGCTGGAAGACCTAAAAGATTGCAGGAGCAGAACTAACTGTGCTGTTTAGGCTTCTTTTTTACATTTTTATTTATTAAAATGCTCTAGATGCAGAGTAGCTTTTCTCATTATTTATAAGTGTCGCTACTGCCTTGAAATGGAACTGCAGGCACTTTGATAAATGTGGTGAAAGCTTGTCTGGTGTCCCTGCCACTTCTCTAAAGTGCCTCCTGTGTCCTCTGCTGAATTGCTGTTTCATCAGTTTGGACAGCAGTGTTCCTCAGCAAATTGCAGTAAAAGTTTAGTTGCGTCATCCCATCCTAATGGAAATGGAGCAGGAGGGAGTGTGCCATGAGCATCCTGTAAGCAGTAGGTAGAGCAGGGACAGCAGGACAAAGACAGCCCTGCTGAGCCCCACTCCTCCATCCTGGCAAGTTTAGTGAGATAAAGGCTCCTGTTCACTATTGCTGTGAGCATCCTTTTCTTCTGCCTTGTGCAGCTAAGAATGGCATTCCTGTTTGAATTGCTCGTGCTGGAGAGCAGAAATTAAGTTGTTCCAGCCTCAGCCCCTCCTTCCTACCATCGAAATGCTCATGTTGTGAGGATAGTTAAATGATGGACTGTAGTGTGGGGTTGTCCTGATAGTTGAGTGCAGGGAGATTTTAGAGGTCTTGAAGAATGCAACTCCCCTGGCATCAGAAAAAGCCAAAATGTTGACACAGAAAAATCTAGTGACCAAGACAAAGGGAGAAAGTTTGTTTACAACAAACAAACAAACAAGCAATTGAGAACAAAGAAGTAACCTCTCAAAACCTTGGCTTCTCCTTTGGGCAGAGAGAATAGTTGCTCTTAGCTAGTTTTGCTAAGCAGAAATTACACTTGTACTGAAGCAGTGCCTGTCAGGATGATAAGGCAATAGAAAGGTTGCCCTAAAACAGGAGATTAGAAGAGCTTGGACTGTTTAGCCTGAGGAAAATGTAGTGGGAGTATGAGGTCAACAGTGTGAAGGGGGAAGAGTTTTTTAAGGCTGAGGGGAGGTGTTTGCAACAGTACAGACTTCTATAAATCAGTTGTGGTAGTCTAGTCTGGGAATTAAAACACAATTTCAAACTGTTAGGTCAGGGAAGTTTGGGAAGCTGCTTCCAATAAGAGCAACAGGAGCAAAACACCCAGAAAAAGCTTTAGATGAGTCTCAATTTGTCTGTGAAGGGGATTGTATCAAGAGGGGTCTGTGTGCCAATAGATTCTACTACATGACATTTCCTGTGTTTCAAGTCCCACATTAACCACTCAGGCTTTGTGTACGAGATGTGCCTAAATAGAAATCATAGATAAAACCTAGTGGTTTGCAACTTCAAACTAATTTGTTCTGGTTTTTTTTTGTTTGTTTGTTTGGTTTGTTGGGGGTTTTTTTGTT
>VYZS01029870.1:85436-97140 GCA_013400695.1 Neodrepanis coruscans | reverse complement strand
TTGCTGTTTTTATGTAATTTGTTGTGGTTTTTTTTTGTTTGTTTGTTTGGTTTGTTGGGGGTTTTTTTGTTTGCTTGTTGCTTTGTTGTTTTTTTAATGGCTCCTTTCAGGGTGTCCTTTTGACCTGAATATGCCGCAGCAGCATTTCACCCAGTGCCCAGGTTTCCCCTTCCTTGTCCTCAAGCCGTCTCACCTTTGTGTAAGTGCAACTCAGCACTTTTGGGGGCTGAAAACTATGTACCAGCTAAGAGGGCAAGAGTACAAAACTATTTTCAGCACTGTGATCCACCTCAGCCAATTGGATTGTGTCTGGTAATCCTATTTGGTGGAGATCGGTTCATGTTACCTGAAATAGTTTCTGCTCTTTGCCTTCACCTCCGTTTCCTGGGCCACACAGCAACTGCTTGTGGTGCTGTGCTGGAATACCTGACCTCCAGAGGGGAGAAGGGTAGTCTGAGTGTTTGGGCTGTAGCTCCTGTTCCCTGCCAGGGGGTTGCCCCTTTCTGCCCACTGGCTGTGGAATGTATCATCATGTGAGGTTGCTCTCTACCCCTGTGGTGCCAAGCACAGATGTGTTTGGCTCTGATCTTCTGATTACAGCCCAGGCACTAGCCTAAATCTTGGCTTGTACCTAGGGCTTTGGTGGGGGATGAGGTTTTGGATTGTCACTGCAGCACTTGCCTGCACTCCCATCTTCTAATGGTCACGTGTATCCTGCGATGGGCAGGAAGGGTTCAGGAATTAAGTCAGGCAAAGAAATGAACATCAATATTCTCTTACACATTTCACTTCAAATGTGTAAAGTATTTCAAAGCCCTCAAAAATCTATTGCCCAAATGAAGCCAAGAATGTCAAAGACTGTTTAGCCCAAATTTTCCTTTCTAGATTTGAGGGGTTTTATTGGTACAGTAACTAAACAGTGAACTTGCAGGATCCACTTTTAGCCCAGTTTTACAGTGAGGAAAGAATTGTGAAGTTACACTGTCTACTTCACCCTTATAGCTTTGTACCTTGTTGGCCACTTTTAGTCCTGTTTGACAGAAATCTCCAAAATGTTGCATCTGTCACCCTGATTAAGAAAAGAAACTCTACTGAGGGAAAGGAGGTCTATAATGTGAGTTTAGGTAGATTACTAGGCATAAGAAAACCCAAGCCAGCAGGGCCAGGAATCTGGACTTCAGTCCTGCTACTCAGGGATTCCTTGAGTATTTGGGATGAGGGTGGGTGTGTAAAGCTTAATGTCTCTGAGCTCATACAGGACTACAGAGCAGGAATGTTGCCAACTTTTGTAGTTACCAGTTATAGCCCAGCTCAGCTGAGGCACTTTCTGCTCTTGATTGTTGCAACTTTCATCCCTTTGATTGATGGAGGGTAACATACATACTGAGCTGGGGTCACATGCCTGCCTTCTCTCCCATCAAAAACGAACAACTGTGGGCTAATCCCCTGGGAAGCTCCAGTGGCAATGAGAGATCCTCTGCCCTCCCTTGAGGGGTAAGATGAGATGCTTCCTCTGGCCCCGGCAAAGGTCCACAAGTGCTGCTCAGCTCATACCATGGGTCAGTGCTGCTTGTGACTTGTGTCTGTAGTAAAGGCACAAAATGTGGAATGGCAGAAGCATGTTCTCTGGACGAGTGGAAGGAATAAGAAGGCTGTCTGAGGATAAGGTGTCTTCTGCTGTGAGAGAATTTTGTACTTTCCTAGCAAAAGCAGAAACTGGAGTGTATGATGTATCACTAACCCCAGTGTCAACTCAGGCTTGGGAATTTAGTTGCCATGGGTGCTGAACTGGGCTGAGCCTGTCTCCCAGTGCTGTGTGTGGTGAGCCTTTGTCTGCCATGTAATGCAACAAAACAGTTGGCAAGTGTTGTCAGAGACCAGTGTGTGTGCAGTGCTTTGCACTGCTTTAGACAGTGCTTTTCATCATGGGCCATTGCAGATGCTGAGTTAAGCCTGGCAAGAAACCCAGGAGATGGGTCAAGTGTGCTACAACGAGCTGGGACAAGCTGGGGGAGCACGTGAAGTCACAATTGCGGAGTCACAGGATGGGCAAAGTGGGGTAGACTTCCAGCAGTCTCCATTTCTTTGCAGCAGTCAAACTATCAGCAATCATTTCATGTTGACTTGATCACTCCAACCTGCAGCTTCTCCCTCACCTGCTCTTCTGGCCCGTGCAGCAGCAGCAGCTGCTGCGTAGGAGTAAAGTTCTTCTACTGCTACACAAATATCCAGTGCTGCAAAACTAGGCTGGAGTTTCTCCCTTTCACCCTTCCCCCAGTATCCCTGCTCTTCTGTCTTTGCAGGGATGATGCGAGCTCTCCCAGAGATATTCAGCAGTGGCACGTGATTTATTGTGGTTTCTTTTTCCTGCCTTCTCACAGAGTAGAACCTTTTTCTTCTTTCAGTGTTGGAAACTGCAGGGATATTGGATTTGGATCCAGCACGAAGATGAGCAGCCAGTATAAAACCTGGACAGGCTTTCGAAGTAAATAATACACTCAATTCATCTCACTCTGTCATTTGCACTAGGTGCCTTGGAAACCATAGCCTCAGTTGCACAGGAAAGCCTTCACCAACTGAAATTGAAAGGATCTTTCCAGCCTGAGTGCTGGCATCCCTGAAGGGATTTCCTTCTAGGCTTTCTCAGTTTACCTGGACAATACTTGTAAGATAAGCCTTTCTTGTACATGCTTTAATCTCATGTTTCAGACTGTCTGTAGGGTCATCTGTAGGGTCAGGAGGGCATTTCTCCCTCTGTTCAGCATGACAGATCCGCTGTAATTTGGTTGGATTTTTTGCTCTTCTCTGTACTTCAGAGCATGCTTCACTTTTCAAATTTCTGGGCACCTTTGTCCAATAAATTCTTCCTGGTGGTGAAGGCACACAGTAGAGCCTTGCAGTGTGTTAATGTAGCGCTTCATCTGCCTTCCTGTCCCTGAGCACTGCAGTTACAGCTTTGGATCTTCTACTGTCAGGGGCACAGGACATCGGGAGGAGGGTCCTTGTGGGACCTTTGTGTATCAAAATGCCCATTGCCAGATTGTCAGCAATTGCATGATGTTTCCAGTTCTTCCTTTCTAGTGACTGGGATGTAATTCATCTGAGGACTAGCAGGACATTTGCAGGCCATATTGAGGATCAGGCTTCTTTAGGGACCACCACCAAGTTTTCCTGCATCCTACTCCAAATGCATCCTGTCTCCTCATGCTTCTCAGATCTGGGGGCTGCTGTGCTCCTCCCCCCTCCCTCTGTCCCCTTTGAATTCTGTTGTTAAATTAGCTCAGAATTCTAGCAGTCAGGGTATTAAAAAAAAATCTATCAATAATCTGCGTTTAGAAACAAGGCTCCAGGGTGTTTAATTAAACCCAGTGTGATGGGAGGCAGCCAAAAGGCATGTGTGGTGTGTGTGTGTGTATGCACAGACAGCTGGCTGTGGGGGAGCAGCAAGTGAGTACGTGTGGGTGAGACAGAGAATAAAAGATCTGGTTAAATAGATCCTTTCTATCAGTGCTCCAAATATAATGTTCTTAACTGTGGAACCCACAAGAAAACAACAATCCCCTCATGAAATATGTGGAGAGGCTTCTGCCAGGCAAAGGCCAGCAGTTCAGCTCCACATGGCTAGCACAGCAAGCGGCTAGAGTGGCTGAGGGTTTTCACGGGGAAGAGATGTCTTGGCCAACCCTCTTCTGGCAGAGGGGCTGGATTTTCATGCTGGAATCAAGCTGGAAGGCTGATGACTCTCACCTAGTTTGAAAGAGATAAAAGGCAGGCCAGGAAAGTGATGTGCAGGCTGTTGTTTTACCTAGGCATTGGATGCTGACAGAGAGGAAGTGAAAAGTAGAATGGAAACAAAGCTCTGAGTTCACCTCCTGTTTTGTCCCTGGCATCTATAACCTCTATGCCTCTTTCCTCCATGCACTAATTACCATCTGGGTATCATAAAGAACTGATTTTATTTTCTCCCTGTTATTTTGGAAGAGAGAAACAGAGAAAACTGGAGGTACTGGTGAAAAAAATGTCTTAGTTGGCGTGCCTTTTCTTTTTAAACCAATTTTGTAGAATTGTCTACACACTTCATCCATTTTTTCTGCTTGTGGTTTCTATCTGCCATAAATATTGAGCTTTTAGTTCCCTTTCTCTCCCCTGCAGAGATCTTCCTCCTCTCCCTACCTCTGCTGCCCCAGAAACGGGAGGCATGGGACTCTGGTGCTTGGTAGCTTTCCCCAGTGAGCAGGTGGGAGCCCTGGAGGATAGCTGACCTTTTCTAGGCAGTTGAACATATAAACTGGGGTGTTTGCCTCCATAGCTAAGTGCCCACTGTGGTGGGTCCTGCAGCCAGTGATTTTCCTGCTGCCAGGGCTACAGGGTGAGGATGCTACAGCTGTGTGCTAAGCCAGCATCGTTCTTGTGTGCCTGGTGCTTGTTTGAAAACAAGGGTAAAGAAAAAAAGGCTTTCTGTTTCCAGATGAAATAGCTTCATCAAGTCATAGGCACCATCCTTGTAAATGCTGCTGTTGTGTACGTCCCTGGGATGACTGGCTATGTTGTACTTGTCCCCAGGCGGACATCAGCCCCACAGGGCCTCCTCTGAGCTGGGGGCTGGTGAAAGCCACAAGATGTGGTGGTAGGAAAGGATTGCCACAAGGATGGTGATCTGTCATCCGTCGCAAATAACCTTGCAACTGAGATGTCTCCAAGCGTGAGGTGTGCCTACTGCTGTTGAACTTCTCAGCCATATGAGAGCAGAGAGCCATTGTGCTTGTAGTGCTACCTGAAATTAAAGGAATACTGCATCAAGTTGTTACCTAAAAATGGAGGCTTTGCAGTCTAAGAAGCCTGCAGTCCTGTGTCTTCCCTGAAATTCAGGACGGTGAAAAGAATTAAAGTGGAAGGCCCATCTAGTCCACCCGCAGGCGGAGCAGTGCAGCATGTAACTTCATGTTAAGGATTTTCAGCCGCATTTTTGCTGTCAAGCTTGGTGACTGCACTACCTTTCTCCTGCTTTCCAGTGATCTCTAGACTGCTTCAATGCATATGGAGCCATTGTATGTGTTTGCCATCAGAGGAGAATGGTTATTCTACTGAGCTCCTGGTTCAAAGTGCTCCTTTATGATGGCAATTTTGTGCCACAGCAGGTCGTGCAGGTTCACATAGGCTCTGATTAATGCTCCTGGCAGTCATTACAAGTGGCCCACAGGAGTGAGAATCTAGTTTAAGGAGACTAAGAAGCCAAAAGAAAAAAAAAAAAAAAGCCTTCTAATCTGGTCATTATGTTCAGGCCAAAGGATCAGCAAAATGATCAAGCGAAGAAGAGAAACGACTTCTGGCTACTAGATTTTGCATCCCTATCCAAGCCAAGTGCTGAGGGTTACTATTAATGATTGTACCACAGTGAACATCAATCTTATAACAAGCTTGGATAATACCCTCTGGTGAATTAACAAGGACCGCTGATATCTAAGTGCTTTTCAGCTGTGTGTTGCCAGGAATAAGTCTCAATTCTGGGGGGCCTGAGTCTCTCCTCAATCTGAATTTAATTCCCTCCCATCTGCTGTCTGCATTTCCTGACGATCCTCACCCAAGTAGGGCACAGTGTGTGTTTTGAGGGGAGCAGGGACATGCTGTGCTCTCTGTAGGCTGAAGTTTCCCAGGCAGAGGATTTCTGCTGCATGGGATTATCCAGGGTCTGTTGTGGTCTTTGTGCCCCCGCATGAGCAACTGGGTGCTGCCTCAGCGAAAACGTCCTGAGAGCCTCCTCAAAGGTGGCTCTTCTGGTATACAAAAAAATGTTTGAGCTGGTGCAGTCTGGAGCAGGGGACAAAGGCAGTCTCATTCCCACCATTGCTGGGAATAATTATCTCATTATTCCTGCAGCCTCCACTGCTTCCAAAGAAAGAGTAACTGGTGTGCAACAATGCCTCTGCTGTAAATAATGCCCTCAGCACATTCCACTGGAGCAGAAGATGGAAGTATAAAGCACTGTCTGCCCTCGGACCATGCTCAGATTCACCACTTGGACTTTGGTCCACTGATTTTTATGTTTTGGTGAGATTTTTTTTTTGTTTTGTTTGGTGGTTATTGTTGTTGTTTTGGTCGGTTGGGTTTTTTTTTGCAAAGTTTTTTTTTTCTGTTTTTTTGGGGTGGTTTCTTTTTTTGGGGGGTTTCTTTTTTTTTTTTCAGTGGTGGACAGGGACCACTGTGTGGGCATGGAAGCATGTTCAGTTTGCAACTGTTAGGTTGTGCAAGAAGTCAATGTCACCCTTGTCCTCGATGTGACTGCCAACACCATGGAGTGGGCAGGATGGGGAACTTGTGTCCTGGCTATGCCAATGCAAAATTAGGGGGTGCCACTTATTCCTCCTGAACCTGTCAAAATACGTTTTCATCTGTAGTCTCAAAAATATCCCCAAGATCCTTGTTTTATAGCAGGCAAGACTAGGGAGTAGGAAAGGGAGAGGTTTTGCAGAAGTTCATGCAGCCTGGAGAGAGCAAGAGCAGAACCAGGTGCCATGAGTAAGGTTTATTCACTTTGTCTTGTTTAAAAGGTGTCCCATAACAAGAAAAATATACTGCCACTAGAAGCAGAGAAGTTTCTTTCATCAGACTTCTGTATTTTTCACTGATCCATTGCTGGTTTGTAGAGGTAACTGCAGTGCTGCTGATGCCTATGCCATTATCTGTAGGTGTCTGAAATCTTCTGGGGTATGTAGGTTTTTTTTTTCCCAGCATGTTATTCACATGAGAAATATTAGGAAGCTGTCTTCCAGGTTTTCATGGAAGGTTTCTGAAAGATTGGAAGGGTGTATCATAAAGTTTCTTCATCCTTGTCTGAAAATTGCATTGACTTCCAGAAAAACAGTTTTTTCTCACAGCATTTGTCAGGCAACTGGCTTAATTAAGTGTTAACATAAAGCAGAGGGTGAATTTTCAATGGTTCTTTCAGTTTCCTGGCTCAAGCTTCTGTTCTGTTTCTTGTGATGTGACTATTTCATTAGCTCACTGGAGATGTCTTTGGCAAAAAATAGGAAGCTGAGACCTAGTATTTCTAATGTGTCTTAAGAAGAACTAAAAGAGCAGATGTAAGAAACTCATCCATACATAAATTTTCACCTAAGCCTCAATCTATTGCAAACCCATGAAAACAAAGATCCAAAGATCAAGGCATTCTTCTCTTGTAGCCCTGCTAGGAACAAGACCGGTGTTGGCTGGCACATGAGCTTTCCCTGTGCTACTGCTGTGCCCCAGCTGGGCTCAGGGCAGGGGAAGAGCCAGAGGGGTGTGGACGGTCCGGGGAGAGAGCTGAGCAAGCTGCAGGGAGCTGGAGCAGCCACCATCACTTTGTCCCAGGTTCAGACTCTGACTTGCTGCAAAACCTGAGTGCCTCTTTTTCCAGCAGCTGAAACTGGGAAGGGTGAGAGTTGCTTGTAGTGAGGGGAGGCAGTGTTCAAATTAATGGTAGTTGTGCTCGTGCCTCTGCAAAATGCTGGATGGATGTAGAACGTCTTTATTCCTAATCTGGTCCCAAACTAAAAGCCCTGTGAGGCTGTGCAGAGCAGGGATCCCTCTTCCTTGCAGTCCATCCGAAAACCTTCCTTCCAGCAGCCTCTGCTGCTCCCACACTGCGCCAGAATCTCACTGGTATGGTGGGGCTGATCGGCCTGAGTGAATGGCGTCTTACACGGTTTTTCCAGCTCTCTGAAATCCTGCATGTAACCTCGGGAAGTACATGCTGCAGCCAAGCAATAAGACTTCTCTGTCTTTACAGCACCATCTGTTTACTTGAACTTTCTGTAATCCTTCAGATGCTGGATTAGAAATTATCGCTATGCAGTGCTGGGTTGAATCCAAAGCAGGTTTCCTCCTTCAAGTGACTCAGGAGAGGAAAGCCTCCCTGAAATGTGACATCTGCCCCCTCCTTCTTGGGCCATAAGGGGCCAGTTGGGGAATCTGGAGTGATAGATCTGGATTTTTGCTTTACATCTTTTCATTTTCTTCCCATGCCATGTTGAGGTGTAGAGGGGATGATACCTGTGACTTAGCAGGACCAGTGCTGGGAGAGGAGCACAACTGTTTGTTTTTCCTCTAATCTTGTCTTTGCTAAACAACACGCTGATGTGCACGTGTAAGAAGTTCTGGGTCCTGCACTTGTTCATTATCAGTCTGACTCCCTGGGTAGGGAGAAGGGAGATTAAAATGCTTCCTTCCCCTGCACTGTTTCTCACTGTTGCATGCCTCCGTGTCAGAAGTTTCCTTGCTAAAAACATTTCAGCACTTCTTCCAGTACTGATGGCATTCCAGTATTGATGACATTTTTTCCAAAGGGGATGCAAAATGAGGTGGTCAGGCTCACTGCAGAATGATTGGTTCATGACACTCCTGGTTTTACCAGGCCACTGGAGCAGACTTAGTGCCTTTGTGCCACCAACACATGCAGGGCTCTGAGACACAAGAAGGCATTTTCCCTCTTCTTCCCCTAGTGCTGGTAATGCCAGTTTTAACAGGGTGGGTGCTGCTAACTTTTCCTTGGTGTTTCCTAGTCATATCAGGAAGAGGATTTAGGGAACTGTAGCTTAAGTATCTATCAGGGATGATGAGGTTATGACACTTGCCTACCCACAGAAGTGCTGCCATGCCAAGGAGCACAGCATGTGCCTGGGGTCTCTCAGTCTGAAGAAGCCAGTGTGTTGGTTGGCATGGTGGGGGAAGAGGCAAGTGAGCCATCTTGCTTGGAGGACCTGGAGAGATGCCTGGTTCCTCAAGCCAAGGCATGATCCAGCAGTATTATATGAGGGCTGGCTGGTGCTGCTGGTTGTAGGCATTACTTTAGGATGTGTTTTATTAACGCTGAAATTTTAACCAGAAGAAGAACAGCTTGGTTGGTTATACAGTACCAGAAGGAACAAGGAGCCATTAAAATGTATCTGGGTGAGCAAAGCTGGGTGCGTGGGTGCACACAGAGGCAGAAGGTCTCAGCAGTGAGAAGGGGTCCTTCAGTAACAGTTATTTTTCTGACAGAAGCTGCACTTTTGTTGCTGCTCTATGAGGTGCAGTGGAAAAAGGATGACTGCCTTGAGGGTGCTCCAGGGAGGTGAAGCCTTGTGTGGTTTCCTCAGGGAAGTGGCAGTTTCTTTTGTGAACCATTCTGTGTGTGTGTGTGTGTGATAGTGGTGATGAGTTGCCACTCAGTGTCATCTGTTCCTACCTCCCAAAAGAACCTGTGCTACAGAAAAGGAACAGAGCAGGGAGGGGGAGGGGTGGGGGGTGGTGGGGGAAAGGAAAGATAAGGACCAGGGGATTGGATGAGGAAAAGGAAATGATGAGGCTCACAGGGAGGTGATGTGGGCAATTCCTATGTGATATATTTCTATCAGAAGTAAGCTCACTTGACCTTCTGACCGAGCCAGTGGATAAAAGCCAGCACTGGTCTAAAAGCCATGAGATTTCTTCAGTATATCACTTGGTATAAACTAATGCACCTTGTATCTCAGCACATTAACTACAGCTGTGCAACTTTATCTGGGCTTGCTTTTGCCTGCAATACACCAGGTAAATAGACCCCTGGCTTTGCAGATGCCATCTTCTTATAACCCTTGCTTTTCCCAAGGTGCAGCCTGCCTCCAGTGCATGTTTAAGGGAAGGCTGCTCAGGCTGTCTGCTAAATAAGTAAAATGGCTTCAATGTGCACCAGCTGGTCCCATCTCCTTCAAATGTAGTTGTTTAATGTACACAGCAACTTGACAGTCATGTTTTGGTTCACTCAGGGGTCCCAGATATTACTATGCAACATTGCAGCATCACCATTAGTCTCGAACTGTACTTTTAAAAATAACAATAAGTCTGAAGCTCCCAATTTCTTTTTCTTTATAAGGTTGAAAATTGCCATGCTGTGGACACCTTTGGTGTCCTAGGAGATGGCCTGCTGAGTGCCGGTGTTTGGGAAGTCACTTGGAACAATGGCTGGAAGATTAAGTTAGGATGTCATGGTTTTACCCTGAGGAGTGACCCCCAAAATCGCTGGTTTAGAGAGTCCTTTCTATACACTGCAGTTATTTACACACAAACCTATCATCTACTCTCCTCCTGGGATTTGCTGTTTCTATGGAGGAGGGTAGATAAAGACTCTTCTGCATTTCAGTGGGAGCCAGGGAGCTTTTAGGCAGGCAGAGCAGCTACTGGCCTCCCTGTCTCTCTACTGAAGAAATGGGGTGACTGCTAACATGTGAGGTGTGAGGTGTCACTGTCCCTTTTCATCCAAAAGATGAAAAGCACTTTACAGGCATTTAAGCTTTACAAAATCCCCGTGCAAGTTGTAGGAGAAATTCTATAGAGATGGAGAAACTGAGACAAAATGCCTTACTGCTTCTTGTTCCATTCCTTACTGGAAGAACTGGGGACAGAAGTTGGGACACCTATTCATAGCACTGACTACAAGGTCCTCCCTCCCTGTCACCTTGGGAGGGACATAGCCCGCACAGCAATGGTTCTATGAGGGCTTGTAATGTCCACTTTGGTCAGGAGACTATTTCACGAATATGTCTCCTCCATTCTGACATTATGTCTGACCTCTATTACTTATGGATATCTTGTTTAACCTCCCTGCAAGACCCATCTGTATGTGCTTGCCATTCCCTATCCCTCCTTGCTTTCAATCTATGCTAGTGCACTGCTTATCTGAATCACAAAAACTGTCACCTTATGTGAACTTTTGTTTGTCTCCTGGTGGCTTCATATTCCCCTTTCCGTATTGCCTTGCCAGCCATGGTGCAAACAAAACCTGTCTGCGGGGGAAGGGAGCAGGCTGGGAATGCCCATCCTCTTGAGGACATGTCTGGTCCTGCATGTTGTGAATAAGAGATGCTACTCTGTCCTCCCTTCCTCTTCCCTGCAGTGAACTGACCATCTGCTTACCTTAATGGACTAGAGATTAGCCTGGGGGTTAAGTTATCAACATAATTAACCTAGATTTCTCCTCTACGGCTGAGGCAATTTTTGCTTATCTACTGCTCAGGTGATGTTGCAAAATTCAGACAGCTTTCGAGGAACAACAGAAACTTGAACAAGTGGTGGAAAAGACTTTCAAAGTTTGAAATTGCCTTGAAGCCCCCAAGGCACAGAGACTAGAGGTGATGAAGCTTGTGAAGGGACATGTATGTTGTCAGCTATGAAAACAGTGTTGCAGAGATGTCTAATATATTATTAAAACTGCCTGTTCCTTATGTGGAGGGCTTTTCAGGTCTGCATCTCAAAACAGGCAAGACTCATTAGCTCTGTTTTATGGAAATTGTTACTGCAATATATGCAGAAAGTTAATAAATTGAAGATATGACATTCCTGTGTTTCTGTCCAGACAACTATCGTAGCCTACCTGGAGACACTTCCCAGCTCATGCTCTGGGTATCAGCAGTTCGGTGACAGGCTGTTGTTCAATACTGTAGTCATGTATCGACAGATATTCTTTTCATTCTGGTTTAGTATACTAGAGCTAATGTGACTTTACAGCCACGTGTGGGTGGCTTTTACACTGTCTTTTCCTTGAAAATAAAAGCTTGTGGTTGCCACTTCAGAATGTCCCTAACTGCCTCTTCTGCCCTGGATTAAGGCTGTGTTTGTGTATAGTGCTTGGATTGGATTTGTGCACTGTCAGTCTTTCTTGGCAGGGCCAGCGATGGCAAGGCAGTGCCCTAAGCTTCAGAGGGTACCA
>VYZS01029870.1:38876-78581 GCA_013400695.1 Neodrepanis coruscans | reverse complement strand
TTCCATGTCTGCCACTGACCTGAGTGAGGACAA
The DNA here is from genome assembly GCA_013400695.1 of Neodrepanis coruscans. Classification (NCBI taxonomy): domain Eukaryota; kingdom Metazoa; phylum Chordata; class Aves; order Passeriformes; family Philepittidae; genus Neodrepanis; species Neodrepanis coruscans. The sequence goes on along the minus strand of VYZS01029870.1, from coordinate 78,548 downwards.
GTCAACTCTCCATGCTGTGGTGGGGGGTACAACCTGCTGTTCTAGGCATATTGCCTGCCGCAGTCACTATCCTCAGATGCTCCCCAGTTGTCTACACAAATCTGGTACCCACCTTGTTTCGCAAAGCTGAAGCTGTCTCTGGAGTGCCCCAGCCATGCTGTGGTCCCCCATCCCACTGGCAGGGCTGGAGAAAGAGGAGGATCACTCAAGCACTCATCTTCCAGCACTGCTGCTGTCACTCCTGCCCTTCACTCCAGACAGCACCTTGGAGAAAACTAATAGTTTAGTGTCAGTGGTAGAGTGTTGAATGAGGTCGCTCTGGTGCTTCCCAGTTTTCTGAGACATTTCAGACAGAGGGTGAGCAAACTTGCTACCCATAGGAGGCTTGGAGGCACAGAGGCTCAGCAGTGGGTGCTAGTTCGAAGAGAAAGGCAAGGTGTTGAAAAAATCTCTAGAGATTTCAAGTTTTATGAGTCTAGAAGGAAGAGAGTCTCTTTTGAAAGGTATATTATCTCTAAAGGTGAAAAAAAAAAGTTACTTTATTGGTGTGGTAGTTACCCCTCGTGTTTACATATCCTCATTGCCAAAAGAAAAAGGTTTCAATACATTTTGAATACAAGTTATCTCTTTAGGTGCCACCTCATCTATGATGTGTGACTGATAACTTGGCCAAACAAAGGTTATTGCAAGAAATAGACTTGACCTTTTAAGCATAAAACTGAGATTTGCAGCAGTAGAGAGCACCACACCTTCTAAATGAATGTGTTAGCAGGCAATGAAAGCAGAGGATTGCATCTAATTAAAAATGTATGTCAAAGAAAATAGATGGAATAATAGAAGGTAAACAAATATTAGAGAAGATAAACATATTGTCACAACAGAAGTTAAAGCCAGCCAGCACAGAGAGAGAAGAGTCGTATGTGGAACAAAAGCAGCCATTTTGAGAGCTGTGCTTAGCATTAAATTGCAAAGAAATACAAAAATAAAATGCAATTATGACTGTACAGCTGGAGGACAAAGCTATTATGATGATGATGCAGAGCCATTGGTAACTGTACGATGAGAAAATGCAAAAAATCTTTCTGCCATCTGGTCAAGCCTAGTACTTACGTAGTTCTCATTGTTAATGGTCCTCACATCAAGTATGTATTGTAAGGCTGCATTCTTAGCAATATTTTAAGGCTGAATCTATAGCAGTAGGACATATGATCAGACATGCGATCAAATGCACACAAATCTTTAACTTTCTCATCAGCTTTTTAAGAGAGCATCCTGCCTGGTAGACAGCTGCAATACTTTTTTTGCTTGTCTGCATTTATCAAAGTCTCTTTGGCTTCCAATACATCTGCATATAGTCTTCCCTGAGCTTGGCTTGCTGCTTTTTCTGTGCCTCCTCTGTAAAATGAATGTTGGTTATTTAGCAAGTATTGGCTTACTATTACCCCATCTAGTCCGACTTGTGGAGGGGCAGTGGGGGGATTAAGATAGGGAGTATGTAATCACCTGAGCTGGAATTTAATCTTGGCACTGGCTTATCACTCTTAATATTGTTAAAAAATAGGACTACAGGATTTCTAATGGCTACAAGTGATCTGGTTCTCAGCTTTATCTCTGGCCTGAAAGCCAAGGTCTCCAATAGCATGGCTCTTCTGTAGGAGAGGTTGCTCTCCTAGCCTGTGTTTGGCATAGAGTTTGGCAGCCTGCTGACAACTCACCTTGGGCAGCATTTTATTTTTTTCCCATCAAGGTTTCCTTGCTTTGCCATAGACTTTTGACTGTTCAGGCTCAATGAGTATGGGAGCAGAGCCAGTGGGAGCCTGGCTCTGTCAAGGCTACTAAGGAAGGGTAGTTACAAGTTTCTTGTGTTTATAGGGATGATTGTTTTTGACATCTCTTTTGGTGCATCTCTGATTGGGGAGGACTAAAGGGAAACATTGATGACAGAGAAAAGGGGATCAGATATGGATAGGAACAAAGCAGCTCTGTGAACTTGAAAGTGGTGTCACCCCTGTTGCTGTTGTTTAGGGCAGAGCAAGGGTTGATTTCAGTTGTGGCATCTTTGTGTACCTCAGTGAGATGCCCTTTTCACAGCCATACTATTCCCTAGCATGGTCTGACCTTTGTGGACCTTGCTGAGGAAGGCTGAGGGTGTGCAGTGGAGGGATGCTCTAGCCTGTGTAAGCACTTTTGATTCAAAGTGATGTGGCCAGTGGAAGCTAGCACAAAGCTTCACCTGGCCTCAGACTCTCCATGAAAAATGTTCTCCGGCCACCACTGGCTCATCTATTCCCACGGGTGTTGTGGGAGGAGGCTGACTGAAGTCACGAATTTGGTCCACAGAGACCTGCCCAGACTCCCCTGGGAGAGCAGGGTTACAGCTACTCTGAAGGGGTCACTGCCTTCTACTACTGTGCCGGCGGCTCTGCTAGGTGCGCACAGGGGATGTGGGAGGAAGATGAGCTAACCGTTTTTTGTTGACAAGGCTGTCTTAATACCTGTGTAGATCTATAGGCAGAGTTGCCTGAGGAAAGATGAAAAATTAATGGGGACATTTTCACCCTGGTTGGCTCACATGCCATTTTAATCCTGCTGCCAACATGATGGGCGTTTCCACCTGAGAAGAAGTGCTGAGTGAAATCCAAATTGTTTGACAAGGAGCAAAAACAGCCACTGATGGGGCCTGGGGCAATAAATCAGTTTGTAAACATTGGGGAAGGGCTATATATAGATTTTGTTTCTGTGACATCTTGAGCCAAGGTCTAAACATGTCTGAGGTGTGTACTGTCTTCAACAGAAGGCAGTCTGCTGTAAATGGGGAGAAATGGGGAACAGGCATAGCACAGTGGGGAAGCCTTGTTTATTCCAGACGAATAAGACTTGGTCTATGTGCAGAGTAGCACAGCACTCATGTCATGGAAGGTGCGACTTGTTAAAGTGTGCAAATCTTTCCTCTGTTCCTTTGGTTGAAACTTCACTTCAATGTTTAGTTGGTGGGTAGCATCCACAGTGACAGCTAATGTCAAGGGAAGTATCATAAAAGCAAGGACTGCTGTATTTCAGACAGAAATGCTGAACAATGTGGTGAGCTCAAAACCTGGGATGAAACAGAGAATTAATTGCTTCTGGGGAGCTGGGACAGTGGGATGTACAGGTGCAAGAAAGAACAAGAATTAGGAAATTATTCAAGGTTTGTCCAGGCCATGCATTTCAGGTTCCAACACCATCTCCTAGAGATCTCTAANTAGAGCAGGGTTACAGCTACTCTGAAGGGGTCACTGCCTTCTACTACTGTGCCGGCGGCTCTGCTAGGTGCGCACAGGGGATGTGGGAGGAAGATGAGCTAACCGTTTTTTGTTGACAAGGCTGTCTTAATACCTGTGTAGATCTATAGGCAGAGTTGCCTGAGGAAAGATGAAAAATTAATGGGGACATTTTCACCCNCTAGAGATCTCTAACTGGGACCTGTGGGGTGACCTACCAGTGAGTGCACCTCAGGACATGGGATGAGAAGGGATGCACTGCTCTCCATGTAGTCCTCCAGCAGTCACTATGTTATCACAACTCATTCTTTGTAAGCCAGGCAAAAGGACTCATCCTCTTTCCAGAGAGATCAAGCCTGAAATGTAAAAATAGTCCGATTTGGACTGGAGCTTAAACCTAAAGTGATTACATGAGTTCTATTAATGCAAAAAGCAAGCAAACAAACCCTGTTTTCCTCTGGTGATTATATAACACACAAATCAGATGAATGGGCAGTCTTCAAAGCCATGCCAGAGGAAAACACCTGTACAACTCGAACCTGTGTGCTGTGAGGACTGAGGCTCCAGTGAGGACTGAGTTTCAGAAGCACAGTTCTTGATGCACACATACCTTGCAGCTTTCTGCTCCCCTTCGCAAGGGGACATGTACCTTTTCCCAGCCATGTTTGGTGGCCTCATGACCTGTTCTTCAGTATGGCACTTCTTCTTGCACTACTATCCCCATGCTGCAGGGTTTAGAGCTGCTCTGTTAGGCACCAATACTTGGAGGACTGTTCGTCTCTGTCCCCTTAGGACTGCCAGTGTCTGTCAGCAGCATGGGCAGCACTGTGTTGTACTGGGAGAGGAAGAAACAGTAAAAAACTTACATTTACAGATCCTTTCTACACACAATGCACACTGTACAATAATGCAACATATATACTCCTGGAAAGCCTCATAGACAGTTGATTTGAATGGCAGATCAGGATTTCACTACAAAAAATTTCAGTGAAAATTTGTGTAAATCAGTTCCTGCTGGGTTCCTGCTGTGGAGATTTCCCATAACACAGGGAAGTTTATTTAAGTGAGGCTTACATACCCCAAATGATGGTTTTCTTAGATCAGCAGTAGTTGAGAGATAGCTGCATGTTGTGGCTTGTGCTCTGGGTGATTTCTCAGGTGTCTTTGTCCTCATTGCAGGTAATCAGTCAGTCTCTCAGCTGGAAGTTGCTGTTGAGTGTGCTACAAGTTTTTCTGAATGCTGAAGATGAAGGATATGGTCTTTCATCTTTTTGTTACATAGCTTGAGGGCTTGCATAAGTCCATCATATAGGAGCAGATTTGAGTGCAAATCTCTGAACTCAAAGTCCTCCTGGTCATAGGCTGGGTGTCCAGCAGGTCTCTGGCCCCTTCAAGTGGTAAGATTGTGGCAGAGGAAGGGAATGATTTCCCATCAGCTTCCTTTGCCTTCTGCTCTGAAAGTAAAGTGTTAATGTGAGGAACAGCATTGCAAAATGTGGTTTTTAAAGGCAGATCTGGGGAAGACAGGCTTGTAGGGGGTAATGGATATGTTGGGATTGTAAGGGCAAGGCAGAGAGTTGCCATGTCTGTAGAGTTAAGGATCAGGGACCCCATGGCCACACAGCTGAATATGTAGGGTTACCTGCAGGAGTGGAGCTTTATGGGCTTTAACCTGGGCCTCTAGCAAGGATCAGGCTCACATACAAGGTCCAAAATGTGTCTGTGAGTTGGAGCAGCAGCTGTGGAAGAGCTAAGGATAACCCTGCTGTGAAGGTGCTGTCTTGGGGGAAGTGAGGAGCTCTGGGCTCTCCTAAGCAGCTTGGTTACTGAGTCTGATGCACTGAAATAGAAAACTGAGCAGTCAACATGAAGCCTTGCATGTTGGTGATTGTAAAAGACCTTTGGCCCATACTGCTATCCTTTTACAGGGTCTATTTCTTGTATTTCAGCTTCTTAGATTTGTATCCTCAAGCTGTCTGCTTTGCACAAAGGTTATGGTATTCACTCCTAAGAAAGGGTTATGATTGTCTCCTGTCTAGGGGAAGTTCACAGTCAGAACTAGGTAGAAACAGAGGCTTGTTCTCCTTTGTGTGAGAGCATTGGGCATTCTGTTTCCAGCAAAATGGCCAGTGCCTCATACTTTGTAGGAAGGCCCCACTGCCAGTTCCCTTGCCCTCATGTCACAGGATAGACAGAGGAGGTTAAAAGCACACCTCAGAGGCAGAGCTGGATGTCTGGGGTCATGGGAGAGGATCCAAGTTTGCACCAACTTTGAAATGAGTTGCAAAAGGTGTTTGCAATGGTTGCTGCCAGAGGGGTGGGAAGACCAGCTAGTCCAGATAGGGGTGACCTATATCCCATAAACTAACTGCAGGTGGAGTTAGCTCCTTAATCATTGATCAATTATATCCACCAAGTATTTGAATATGCCAAGTCTTAACTGCCTCTGAAATACTGCAAAGTGTGAAGAGCCCTCTTGTCTCATGGTCTACTGCTACAGCATCCTGACAGCTCCTCTGCTTCAGAGACTTCTTGTAAAGTCATTGATAGTTACAGTGTGTGTGGGAGGAATATAGGAAGGAGCCAAATTAAAGTGCATTTTATATAAAAGCAGTTAACATGGATACCGCATCTGTGAGTGTGCTATTCACACTGCATTCTATTTGCTTAAAACTTGCATTTAGGTGTCATGGCTGCTGCCCATGTCAGCATGCTCTTATGGCTTTCAGTTGCTGCAGAGTACACTGGGTCTGCCTGAACCCATTTGGCACCTCTAAGCCGTAAGACTGGTGAAGCTTTGTAGCTGTCTGTGGAGGGAAGATGCCTGTGGAGAGTGTCTGCTGAAATTTAGATATAATCCTGCTTCCTGTAAACCCATCTATGAAAAGGACTGTGTTTCTCAAAAGTAAGGCAGTGCCAGCAAACCAAGGTTCTTAGTCTAGGCACTGAAATTTCATGTTCTTGAGATATTTAAAGAATCCTGCATTACTGATTATGATATCTGCAGCTATTGGTTTCTCTAGGCAACTTGATTTCTCCAGCAGTCTGTATTGATTGCACTTATTGCCACATTAGCAAAGGTTGGTTGTTTTTTTCCTGAATAGCTCTACTTAAATGTATACCACCTTCTACCAAATGATGCATAGCTCATTCTCTGAGATGCACTGCACAAGTGACACTTTGAATGTGCTTTCTCCTTCTTCTGTTTCCCCATATTTCTTCATTGCTCTGTTATATATGTGAAAGTGCATTCTGTTATGTTAGACCTGCACCAGCTGCTGGGCAGTGGAGCAGATACGTTTCTCTGCTGAGTCTGGTATATCACACACTAATTATATCTAGGGTTACCTCCTTAGAGTTTTATAGCTTTTTCTTTAGTTTTCTTTTTTTTCCTGTTCATGGTCTTATTGGGTTTTTCTGCATCATTGGTCTGTCCCGGGTAATGCAGAGCAGCTGCATCAAAAGGGCTGCAAGGACAGGTGAGTTCTGTCTCTCACAGACCAGATGTAACTCGGGATTCTGGTCTGAACCATGATGGAGTGTTGTGCCATAATCAGGGCTCCCGATGAAAGGTGAAGCACCAAAGCCTAGATCTGAGGCTGAGCACCCCAAAGCTTCTCGATTGAGGGCTCCAGATCACCAAACTGGGCCTTTCACCAGCTCTCCCCAGTGTGTTGAATCTGATCGGTCTCATCACCTCTGTAGTCCTGCTGCCTTGCACACTGTTCTACCATCCTGCCTGTGCTGTGTGCCTTGCTCACCATGGTGCAGTGCCATGCTGCAAGAGCTGTACAGGTAGGGTAGCCCTCTGACCTATTCTCCTGTGCTCTGCTCTAGAAATGCCTCATTTGCTCAGGCAGAGGGAGGATTTCTTGCTTTTTTTTCTAGTACATCATTGGTCTCATAAAATACTAAGTGACTCAGTTCAGTGGTGCAGAAAAATGGACCCTGTGTTTTCTGTCTAGTGGCTGTTGCTTGCTTTTAGTTTTCTCTGAGACTCATTCTTTCCCTGTGTCCACCCTGGTCACCTAATTCCTCCTACTTGAAGCCATGCACAACCAGCTATGCTTACACTTGCTCCTACATTTCTCACCCCACTTCTCTCCATGCTTCTTCTTGGGCTTACACACAGAGACACTGTTCTCTTGGTTACAGTGGCTCCTTTTTCAGCCATGCCTGTCCAAAAAGCCTGGGCTGCCCTCACCTCCTCAAGCCCTGAACAGCTCTTTCCTCCCAGCAGTGGCTCCTTGGGTCCCATGCACATGCCTAATCACTGAGTCCTGGTGATTAGGACCTGGCAGAGCTTATATACTCAGTTTCACTTTACCTGGTGATGTGGCACCACTCCTACCCTTTGTGAGCTGTATTCCAGGAGTAATGCTGATTTTGCTGGCCTGGAGCCCCTGTGGCAGATCCAGACTGCCCAACCTCATGAGCACACAACAGGCAACACATGTGAGCAGTGCCTGCCAGTGCTGCTAAAGGGCTCCTGGCACGCTTGGCCTGACTCACATAGTAGTTGAGTTAGTATTTGTGGTGTTCTTTGAAATCTTTCAGGAAGGGTAGAATGAAATCTGTTGGGTTTGGGAACAAGCTTTCTTGGCCCTTCCTTCTGATCAGAGCAGGGGTGAAGTCCATGTATTTTTATCTCTCCTTCAGTTCTGAATTCCATGTCTTTATTTGGCTCGCTGTCTTCATCCCTCTGCCAGGACATGTCTGGCTGTACCTGGTAATATCCAACCCCTAGGCATCTGTGGGGGGATTCTTGTGAGGGTGGTGGTCACCCCCTGCTTCTCCACCTGTTACGAAGATCTGGGGATAGGGTGGGGATAAGGACTTGGGCAGCAGTTGCATCTGGTGAATGGAGTTAATCTCTGGAGTCTTGAGCATCTCCTGTTTTACTGGCCCTCCTGGTTTTCTGCCTTCAGCCCTTGCCCTGTTGGGTTTGGGTTACTGAAGATGAAGGGGGGTGGGAGTCATGGGGGGATGTGTCTATTCTGAGGAGCCGTGTTTGGTTACCACGACAAACTCTTGGCATGCCAGAGACTCTTGGGTATTGCTGGCAGGGAGCTGTGTGGTACTGGGGAAGGGGGGCAGGAGCTGCAAGATGGGAGGAGGAGGGGATGGCCAAGGACCTGCAAGAATTCATAACCCATTTGTTTTTTTACCCAGATAATTGCACAGATAAAATGTGTCAGAGACCAGGAAGTAGTGGTACTGAAGAGCATAGATAAGTTAATCTCTTAACCTTAAATTATTCCCCGTCTTGAACTCCCCACTACTGTGTCTCCTTGGCAGTGAGGAAGAGTCTCGTTTTTGTGTCAATAGCCATGGTGAAGTGACTTTTCTGAGAAGGAGGGGAGTGGGGGTTTGTGGTGCAGGGATGACCGAAGCCTGGGTCAAAGATTGCCTGGTAGATCTGTAACTCATCTCTTAGATGGTAACGTGTGTTGCAGAGATTGCTTGTAGACACACAGTTTGTCTGAATATCTACAATGATCAGGCATAATGAACATGTAAAATGCTGTTCAACGTATTTTATAAGCCCCTGAGGTACAGAAGCTCAGTTTGGAAATAGAGACAAAAAAACTTCATGACCTTAAGAGCTGGACACAAGGCAGGGATGTGATGAGTAAGTGCACTCAGCTTGAGCTTGCTCTGATTTCTCTGTGCATGCTGGTGACATATGGGTGAATGAGGACAGTTCTGCACATAGATGTGTAGCTAATGTCACTGTGCAGTGTGTGGGCATGCCTAGAAGGAGCTTGCTTACACTGATTTACATCTGTACCTACCTGGTACCTGGTACTTACCCCTCTTTTAAAGAAAATGGTATTTTCACCTGCTGACACAAAAACAAAGACTCATTTGAGAAACTTGGTTGCCTGCAGGTTCCTGTCCTACATCCCCACACTTCTGCAATGCTATTTTCTGTCAGGAGAAACCAGGCAGCTGTCTGTTAAGTTGTTACAAGAGTTTGTCACAGCTCAAATTTACCCATGTCCTCAATGTCACAAAACTTACAGGAACTTAGATCTTGGAGATGTCTACTGCTTTGTTAAATTTTCTGACCAGCAGGTTTGAAAACTCTGTAAGTGACAACATACTGACGTACACCCACACAAACTCACAGTGTGATCTCAAGAAATGACATAAGTGTTGTATATATAGACAGTAATCATAGTTTTCTGTCTTAAAACCAAGTCCACAACTCTAATTTAATTACCAATCAAGTTTGTAATTTTTCCAGTTTTGTCATTTTTCCTTCTGAATTATCCATGGAAACTCTCTTGGTCTTTTCTGAGCTTCTCTGTGGCAGGTATTTAGTGGGCAGTTATGCTTGGACTAGAGCCCAGATCTCAGTGCTGCTGTGGTCCTCTGGCTTGAAGACCCCAGCCATCATATCTTTACATAGCTAGAGTCCTAATGAGCCAGCCCCCTACATACTCTGTGTGTGAATGCTCTGAAGGCCATGGCAAAATATCTGTGTGCTTAACACTGTTTCATGAATAAAAAGGTATTTACAAAACAACGGGGTTTGTTATGGCTACATGCAGACTTTATACCAGACAGAGATGCCAGCATTCCTGAGAACCAGCAAGCAGAAAGACTATTCACAGGCATAGTCAGCTGATTAATTTATTCACTAACAATAATTTTTATGGACAAGCATTCTGGAAAATAGTATTTAGGAAATAAAATCAATAGTCCTTTTTAAGAATTCCAGAGCTATTAAGGAAGGGAAGAAAAGTTGCTTTGTACTTTTCATTATGTGATGCTCAATAAAGCACAGAGGAATCATATTCTCTCAGTCTGAGCATTTTTTGCATATATTGCCACAGTAACCAGAACTAGTGCCTGCCATCTTGCAGCTATTACTTATTGTGCTGTTTCAATTGATAGGTTCAGTTCTTACTGCATTTTTCCCTGCAGTCTATCAAAGTTTCATATTTTTTCCTCCAGATTTTCAGCCATAACTTTTTGTGTGTGCCCTCACTATAAGGTTTTTTTTTTTCCCTGCAAGATTCTAGTCTGCTGTCCCCTGTTCTCTCAGACTTCTGTCCTTGGTTTTAAAGCTTTCCTACTTTAACCCCTCATTCATGCTTTTACCTTTTTGTGTTCTTTCCCCCAATTACCCCACCAACTCTCCATTGAAACATATTTTATTTCAGCCTCAGTCACCAGTTCTGCCTGCAGATATCTCCCTTTACAGTTTCTACTGTTTGCAGAGGGTTTTTTTTTCAGTCTTGATAGAGCTGCTTCCTTGCCCTCCTTTTTTTTTTTCCAGGTCTGTGCTCCAGTGTCTTACACTAACTTGTTGTGCCCCATTTTAGCTTAAGACCTCCATATTTTACTCTTAATGTTGCCAAAGACAATGGGTCCATGGGGTCTCTAAGTGCCACTCTAGTACAAATACGTATTTAAAATTCATCATCTTGCTAGGGCACATTCCTGATGTCCTAACCTAGCAATTTCCTTGCTCTTAATGCATGGATTTTTCAACTGATATGATAGAGAAGTATATCGTAGTCACTTAGCAACCAGAAACAGCTCCCTGAAAGCAAAAGTCTTAATTTTGTTTTGTAATTTTGGTTTCTGAATCTTGACATGAACAACTGCAGGCTCAAGAAATCAGTGAAGTGTTTGCAGAGTTGTAGAATGAAGATATAATTTTGGTTTATAGGCTTGCATACTTGCCTGTGTGTGTGCACACTTACGTGCTTGCTCTCCTTGGTTATAGATGGGACAGTGTATTTTCTTGGTCTCTTTTTTTGAACCTGATTTTTGGGGATGTGCTGTTGAACTCCACTTAGCGGTCAGTAGCAAGTTTAGTGCTCAAAAATCTGGAAAAATCCATTCCTCTGCTGCAAACACAGGCTGCCTCCAATGCATCCCCAGCTGTGAAAAGTTCCAACTGCCCTTTATTCAACAGCCAGAGCTTCCAGCTTTGTCCCTGGCAAACTCTGCAATGCAGCTCTGAGTGATCAATGCAAAAGATTTTGGCATAAGAAAACTAAAAGTGTGGGGACAGCACAAAATAAATTGATTTGCAAAATAAAAGAGCACAGGCAATTCTTCTGATTGTATTATTCAGCTTCACATTTATTTAATTAAGCCCAGGCATTTTCTAATTAAAAAACCGCCCCTGCAGAATTTCCTGGTTGCCGTATGCGAGCGGGGATGCGGCGGGCGGGGGCACGGGGGAACCTGTCCTGGGAATTAGGGGTGGCCTGTTCCTTCGGCGACGATGCTGAGGGACAACCGAGGAGACACCCTGCGCGGGGGGCTGCCCGTGGTCCTGGCCGGGGCTGGGGGACACACGCGCATCCCACTTCCAAGGCAGCGCACTGCCCTCTAATGCTGCTCCCCGGTAGTGGAGCAGGGAAGCCCTCCGGAGGGTGCCAGCTGAAGGAAGCCTCGTGAGTGCCCTGTAGAGGCTTAGGGGAGAAAAGGTTTTTTTTCGGTCCCTCCAGGGAGGCGGAGAAGCAGGGCATGGTTTGAGAAGATGCCGCCACTCCAGCACAGATGTCAGACCTGTAGTTTCGCCTCTTTATCCCTTGGCGTGCCTGGTGTTGCAGCTTTACAGGTGCTCCAGCCTTACAGAAGAGATGCTCTGGTGCCTTCTGTATTCACTGGACTTGGGCTTTTCTTTTTGGATGCAAACTTCTCCCAAAATTCGCTGTAAATGAGCTGCAGGTCAGAAACGCTGCCCGGGGCTTTATTTTTAGCTGTGATCTGTCTTAGGTGAAGCTATGGCTTGAGCTGCTGCAGAGACAACACTGCCCTTTGTCAGCACTGCCCTTTTTCCTTTTCTTGTCCTTTCAGAGAGGTATGTCCAAGCTGCGCATTGCAGTTATATCAGAGATGTCCAAAATTACCATATCTTGAGGGGGAAGTTTCCATCCCTTGAGCCAGTGTCTTAACAGAAGGGGAGGATTTGTCCTTCTGCTTCCTAGAAGTGAATGCCTGGAGGTGGATTAGCCTTTACTTTCTTTGCCAGGATGCCATTGGGAAGGGGCTCTGCTGGCCCTGACAGTGAGTTCACCTTTTTTAGCCAGAGTTCCCCACAGGGAAATCAATGCAGCAGAAAGTGCTGGTGTTTTAGATACCGGTGGAAACCAGGCTGCAGCACAGAAGAGGCTCAATGGAGCCATGATGTTAGTAAGGAAGAGCCAAAGGAAGGATGCAGAAGTGGGTGGCTGCTGTATCTCATGTGTGGGGTGACCTCTCAGTGGTCCAGGAAGGAGACTGGTGTGGGGCAGAAAGCTTCTGCCAATAATGGAGTTCACTGTTTTCCTGACCTAAGGGCAATTGGGTATGAAGCTTGGCTGGGAATGGCTCGTCATAAGACTGTCATCAGTTGGTTTAAGTCGATACCAATTACAAGGTTATTAATTAAAAAAATGTGACTGCTGTGAATAATGACTGTAACTCTTTATTTTCCAGGCAGTCACACTGCATGTATCTAGTATGAATGAGAGTTTTCTACATGCACTGACAGCATGGCTATGTTCCATTAAACGTCTTTTAAATGTCATAATAACAACTTTTTAAGTGTTAGGACCAGTTTTTCTTTCAGAATTTTCCTTCTCCAGCCTTCAGGAATCTTCTCTGAGTTGAGACTCCCTATTCATGCATCTTCTGCTGTCATAGAAAACATAAAAGTTCTCTTAACTGAAGTCCATCATGAAAGGGTGAATGTTCAGTCAGACATGGAAATCCGCCTGTTCCCAAGAAAGTTTTCTGGCATTCCTCTAAGTGTTCCCATGCTTTGATCTGTGGGAAAGAGATACTAGAATAGTCACCATCCTTTGCTGGCACTAAGAGCTTGCTGCTCATATTATTGCATATGAGTTGTCTTCTGGGGTCAGCCTCCAGTCTGGTTGCCATGTCCTAGAAGATGGATCCTGGGGCTGGCTGGTTCACATGACGACTGGAGTGTTTGCTCAAAAAATTACTGTGTGTAAGACCTGCACCCCTTATAGTTTCCAGGGTGGCCTGGTGGAGCCCCTGTGTTTGCAGGGGACATAGCCTCTAGGGGAAGAGAGGAGTAGAAAGGAGGCAGTGAGAGAGCTACCTGTACTCTGTGTTTCACCTTGTGAAGTGTGGCTTTAATCTGATGTTGCTTATTTCTGTTCTGCACCTGAGGCACAAGAACAAATGGCTTCCTGGCTTTGGTTTATGGTTCATCAGCTGAATTTAGAGACAGCACCAAAATGAGCATATCCCTGCCTCCAAATCTTCCCTCTCCCTGTAGGTCTAAGGTGAACTCTAAGCCTTACAGTGCTGTTCAGCTGTACCCAGAAAAAAAGTGCAGTCCCCACCCTTGCTGTCACACTACTTAATGGATTTGGGGGCATGAATCCTTCTCGGGGACGCACGTAGCCCTGGCTCCATCACCACTGGGCAGGACAGATGTGAATCCACATGCATTGGTGACGCAGGCAAACTGGATTTGGCCGGCTGCCGGGGCTTTGAATGTTCATTTTGGGGGAGGGAGGGAGAAAGAGGACAGAAGAGGGGAAAACCTGCCCTCTGCCTGCTCCTGGTGCTGAGATGCCTGGGGAGGGAGTGGAGGCTGTGAGCAGAGGAAGAGCCAGGACAGGGCTGCTGCTTTGCCAGGAGGTCCTTTCCCTCTTTGATGGCAGAGACATTATAACATAGGGCCAATGCAAAGGAGCCTGACTGGAGCCGTTTGTCCTTTTTTCTGCATCCGATGGATTTGTGTGTGCCTGTGTGTGTTGCTTTGTTTTTCCACCCAGTGTTTTTTAGTAATAATCCCCTCCAAGGTTACAGAGATATCATTTGTCAGGCAAGCCGACAGAGCTCTTTCTTACTATGGGATTACATAAGAGAACACAGGCTTTATTACCATTTTAGGATGTATTAGCATTGTGGATTATTTCCATAGAGATTATTGAGCACAGCAGCAGTTTTCACTCTGGGTTCCCTTGTCCCTCCTTCAGATCTTACTTTTTAAAAATTATATTCATTGGCAGACAAACAAGCACGAAGCATCCTGTGAAGTCTGGTCCATGATCAATGTTGTGTGTGGATGGCTGATACAAGTGCCAAGAGTGCATTGCAAGACTGCAGTGAAAAGGAGGGATTTCAAAAAGATGATGCAGAGCAGCAAGAAAGCAGATGTGCCTTCTTCATTTCTGCTTGTCTATGTGCCTTCTTGGGGGGCTAGGGAGGGCTCCTGCCCCTGCCTCATTCATTAATTGCCCATAGGATCATGGCAGGTCAAGACAATGCTTCGTGTTTTAATTTAAGTCTATAAAATGGGGGTGGGGGTGGTTAATTATACTGGGGTATCCTGTTGGCCAGAGTAATGTACATGAGACTATGATTTATCCACAGCATCTTTTCTGCGACAAAGGCTGGTCCTGGAACAGCTGTCTCATGCTGGCTCTGCCTCTTTTGAGCTGCCATTGGAGTAGGAAAAGAGTGTGGAGCATTGCTGTAAACAAATGAAACTGCACATTCCTCCCTTGGAAAACCATCTTGCTATACATTTAAGTCCTGCATTTCTGATGTGCACTGTAATCAGGTGGTTGTGAGAACTCCTCCACAGATGAACCAGCAGGTATTTTAGGTCTTTTCTCTTTTCCATCAAAACTTGAGGAGAGCAGAGATGCTCTTCCTCAGCAGGTCTAAGGGATCACTGAACTGTAAAATTTGGAAACTGATTTCCTCCTCTTGGCTGTGCCTCTGCTACAGTGCAAAGTGTTGGCATTTCTCATGGCCTGGCAGACATGGTAATGGGAAATTTTTGGCCTTCATATGTACTGGAGGTGTCTGTTACATGAAGTGGTTCATTGTGAATCTTAAACTGCGTTGTGCAAAGCTGACAGACACAACTGCCAAGGCAGATGACAGTTCACTTATCAGTTCACTTGTCAGTGGCTAGTCTTTATGTCTGGGAAGGATTCTTTTGGTTCACTTCTTTCTTCTTTCAAGGATCATAAGTCATCTAATTATTGTTTCTTCTCCTGATGTTGCTCATATATTACCGGTAACATGAAAGCTGTACTAGATCGTGTAAGTAACTCCCAGCTTAGGGAACACCTGCAGTGTTTGCACTGTAGTCATATGTTACAAACATCCCCCAGGGCCAGTTTGACAAGACAGCAATCAGAGAGCTAACTGTGTCCAAGAAAGAGCCTGCTGCTCTGTTTCTTGAATGTCTCTGTTCGGACCTGTGCCCTGGTGGGAGCTGCGTGTGTCCGCAGTGAAACCCTACCAGTGAAACCGACAGCCTCAGGGTAGCAAATATACNCATATGTTACAAACATCCCCCAGGGCCAGTTTGACAAGACAGCAATCAGAGAGCTAACTGTGTCCAAGAAAGAGCTTGCTGCTCTGTTTCTTGAATGTCTCTGTTCGGACCTGTGCCCTGGTGGGAGCTGCATGTGTTCGCCTCTTCCCTACCAGTGAAACCGACAGCCTCAGGGTAGCAAATATACTCCAGTGGCAACACAGGTCTCTGCAGAAGAGATACTTTCTCCACGAGGAGCAAGAGCTGAACAAAAATTTGCTGAGGACAGTCATTCACGAATAACTCATTGAAGAAAGGCAGGGAATGCATTGTTGGAGATAGGTGGTAAGGTATTACTCAGTTCTGCAATGGCTGCAGTGGAAACACAGATGGATTCCTGAAGACCTGTGAGGCCACACACCAGAGTGATAGGAAATCAGACTTCACATATTCTGCTCAAGAAGCTTTGTTGTCCTATTGCGAACCTGGCAATTGCACAGTTTCTGTGCTTTATCAGCAGAGTGCACAATCATTAATAACATCCTTACTTGGAATGGTACTCTGAAAACCTTAAGCTTCACCTCTAGGCCAATTGCACCTGAGTTTTGGCATCTTTTCTGTCATTTCAAAAAATAAATGTATTTCTTGCCCATGAATAATCACTTTGCTGCTCTAGGAAAGGGTGTCTAAGAGAGTGGGGAAAAAAAGTAAATTCTTATTTTTGTGACCTGCTTGGACATACCACCCTTGTGTTCTCTTATGTGCTAGTCTCATGTTTCCTGCTCTACAAAAAGGCGTAGAGACTCATTAAAACCCCTGAGAGATACTAGTTTCTAGATCAAGACTTGTGGCTGTGTAAGTAACAGAATACTTTGCTCCCATGTAGAACAAGTTTGGATCCTTAAAGATTTTTAGTTGGATTCCTCATCCAGTCCTAGGACACTGGTTGGCCATTAGAAGGTGTCCTATGATCTTTACTTTCTATAGGATAAACCAAGTGTGATGTTCAAAAGACTGATCTCAGTTTTTAAAGAAGTCCATTTACAGAAATCCTCCATAATCTGAAATATCTTATCTTAGCCAAAGTGGGCTATTACAGCAAACCCCAGTGAAGCAAACTTGTTTGTGGGAAACAGCCTAAGGAAAAACTATTTGAGCTGGAATAAAAATCCATATGTGATTGAATTACTGACAGCTATCTAAAATGTCAGCAATATACGTCCCCACTGCCTACCCTGCTTTCTGCTGCTTCTGGTGTCAACATTGCAGGCATTCACATGTGTCAGAACGTGAAGCCAACTCTCCTGTGGCTGGAAACCCTACCCAGAGATCTGACTTGCCCTCAACTGGAAACAAGACAGTGAGGAAGAGCCTTCTTAGGTTAAATTTGCTGCAGTTAAAAAAACCCCTCCAAATCTGTCCTAGGATGTTCTTATCAGCTCACAGAAATCACTAAGGGATGCCCTAAGCATCAGATCCTTTACAGACTGTCCTGCAGGGCTTAGGGCACACACTTTTCTTCGTGGCAGCTACACCAGCATCCATACACTGCAACCTTGGTCTGTGTCTTCCAGATTTTTGGTAGTTGCAGGTGGACTGCAAATGTTTGTGCCTTGGACTGATGACTGAGTGAGCGAATCTGCAGGCCTATGCAAGCAGT
This sequence comes from Neodrepanis coruscans, assembly GCA_013400695.1. NCBI lineage: Eukaryota > Metazoa > Chordata > Aves > Passeriformes > Philepittidae > Neodrepanis > Neodrepanis coruscans. The sequence goes on along the minus strand of VYZS01029870.1, from coordinate 61,366 downwards.
GGAGCTGGCTGTATTTCTCGTGTGAACAACATGTGCTCTTCTAGGATGCTCAGGGAAGGACACACATCTGAACACTGGACTGTCTGTGGAAACACTTGGTATCTATTTATCGCAGCTACTGTGAAAGCAGGGTAGCAGATAAATAAAATGCAGAAGGACCTTCTTTCTACTACATCAGTTTCAGGAGTGCCTTCACCTCATCCTTGCTCATTCATGTGGCACAAATCAATTTTCCTTGATGCTTAGCTGGATTGCATCTGAAAAATTACAGGGAGAGGAGCAGGCATCATTTTTGTCTCTTGTGGTCCCCAAATGCTCCTTAAGCTAGGTTTGGCTGCAGATTCTCTAGTGTCTGCAGCTGCTGAAGAGGCAGGAAGACATACATCTCAAACCTTACTACCCTGTGCCTTGCCTAAAGTATCTGCTAACTTTGGTACAGTGGTAACCCTACAAAAATTTGTCAGTGATGGAGGGTGATCACTTGGGGGAGTCCCATTAACTTCTGCCGGAGCCTATTCAATGCATACAAGCTACCACCTTGGGAGCAAAAAGTGTAACTTAATTCTTGCTTCTCCTTGCTTGTGTTTGAGAAATCCCTCACCAAAGTAGGAATGCATGAGGGTTTGGGGTGTATCAGACAGGCTGCACTGATGGCTGTTTCTTGTGTGGAAGTAGTATGGTAAAACTGATGTGTCCTAGCTGCAAGGAGCTTTCATAGACTGTGGACAAGTCATGTCCACAAGTTTTTGCAAGTCATCACCCTATGCCTGTACAGGACTGATGAAGCTCTAAAAAGACATAGTAATAGCCAATTTTCTCTTTTTCTGCCCTCACAGTTTTTCTAAACTAAAAAGTAAGAACTTGTTGAGGGGCACCCAGTCATGCAGAGGTCCTGTGACTATTGTGTTGGTGTGACGTGTGACTCATGATATAGTCTGCAAATTTGGAGACACCTCATCCAATATAAAATTCTTCATTTACTGACTTTCTGTGGTCCTGCTTTCATCTCCACAATGGGAGACCTCTCAGGGACTTTAGCAGCTACTCTGGAACTATTTTGGATATCTGTTCCAAACAACTGTCATTGTGACATCGAACTCTTTGTGCCTGCATTGTACTGAGACCCCAGTGTTGTTAAAAATTGCCTTTGTAGACACCTGCCCTTATTTAGTGTAGTATTTGAACATTTTATGTGTGGTGCATTTATTCTCACTGCACCCCAAGAGTTGCTTTATTGTCTGAACTGTGCTTCAGTCTGTGAAATGAACATAATTATTCACCTCTGGGCAAATTATATGGTATTTGGCAATCTGAATTTTACTCTGCATGAACTTGCCTCTGTGTTGAGATCTTCTGAACTGTGCCTGAGTTTGATGCCTTGGGTAGGCAGTGTGACTGCTCTTCTAAGGGACTTCCAGGGTCACATACATTGCTTGTAGCATAGAAAGCAGGAACCAGAAGATGAGCCTTTAATCTCAGAAAAACACTGTCATTTCAGGGTTATTCTCCATTGCCAGGTACACTGACAACAACATTTTCATTTGTGGAACTCAGTCTTTTAGCGAGAAGAAAAACACCCTTTGACTTATAAATTGAGCACATTTAATGGGGAGCAACACAGGAGCAGTTATTATTAATAACTATTTGCATAACAATAGCCTTTCTTCCACAGATCTGGCAAAGCTGGGCAAACATGAATTAATTCAACCTTAAACTACCCACATGGGAGGATGAAAAGTATCATTATCCACATGAACAGTTTCTCTGCATGATTTTACTAATTATAGTATAGCACTTAGGTGTTGTTATATGTGCTATATAAGAAAGTAAATAACATTTTACAGAGGGGACCAAAGGGTGTTTCTCACCCAATCAGACTCTCCTTCCAGTACTAACACTGTATTGTCTCCAGCAATAGGCGGAATCATTCCGGCAGAAGGTGGAGGAAATGGGCCATTAACAGGCAGCATGGGCATAGCTATAAATAGGAGAAATGCCTTGTTTACACCTCGCAGGAGCAGTCCCTTCAAAAAGGTGGATCTAGATAGTAACTCAAGTTGCACACCATCCACCACATCAGAATAACTTTCACCTTTCTTCATTGTTTGGATGAATCTCATTCCTCATCCAAGTAAATGTAATGCAACCTTCCCAAAAAGGCTGAGCTGTTCCAGTAGTACTTCGTTAAGGTGTTACCGGGCTGGTCCAATGAAGTGTGGGAACACCTTCTCCTTTACGATGCTTTGAGCATTAGGGAAGAAACTACAGCCTTAAAGCTCTGGGGAAGGGCTACTGAAATATTTCCAGCTACCTGGGAGTCTGTGGGTATTCCTTCTTCCTGGCATCTGAGACTTCTAGCAAGGCCTTTCCTGTATTTTTTTTCGCCTGCTAAGCTCATGGAAAATAGCCGGCTCTAGGTTTTCCTGAGGACAGCCCAGCAACTGGGCATGGCTGTGTCTGAAATAAATATAGTTTTGGAGTAGAGTTCATTTCCCCTGAATTAATGCAGCCTGACACAGAGAGCAGGAGCATGTGCCATCTGGTCAGATCTGCCTTGATTTTCTGAACAAGGGGGAGGGTAACCGATACTTTTATGAACTACAGTTGCTGCACAGGCGAAAACAGTAATCCCCTAGGTACTGAAAATGAGAGATGTTAATCTGAAATTAAAATGGGTAAACGCGCACAGGCCCAGTAAGGTCGTGAAGATCAAAACCTTGTTCTCTTAGGAAATGAACATTTTTATCTTGAGAAGCCCTAGGCAAGGCCATGTAGTCCATCAATTTAATAGGAGGTGGTGAGGTAGCATGCTGCTCTTTTCTTTCACAGCCAAGTTTGTTCCCTGCACATATAGGATGTAATGTAATTTCCTTTCCTCATCCCATGATGTATGTATATTCTCTGCAGAGATTTCACTGCTCTATTACCCGTCCATGCCCCCTGCCCCACCTTGGGCCTATTTTGCCATTGCCTTCTGATGCTGCTCTATAAATTGGACTGGAATATGTCCCTCTCATTCCTCCTCAGCTAGAGAGCAGATAACTAATTCTACTCTTGCCTGTAGTCCTGCCGAGCATTTAATGAAATGGCCAAATTCCGTGGACTCTCCCTGGGAGGGAGTCAGAAACAGTTCAGTGGTATGTCCTAATACAAACTATGATGACCAGGAAACTGGAGGAGATCCTTATTTCTTTCCTTGCACTGCCTGTGAGAGCAGTGCTTGTGTGTTCACAACTGATGGGCAAGAATTCTGCACAAGCTGCCCGAGAGTTTGGGACAGCCGCGTGTGCCCCATGGTGATGGCTAGAAAGTCACAGTTAGCCATGACTTTGTACAGGACAAACTGTTAAGGCCAGCCGTGCTGGCGTTAATTTAGCAGATAATGGCTGAGTAACCCAGAGGCATCTGTAAGACAGGAACATGAAGTGTTTGCCTTCTTTTCCTAAGAAAATTATACTCTGGCCATTTGCCTTTCAGATTTTCAGTCGTCATCCTGCAGCATAAACTAGCAATGAGGGCTCTGAAGCTTCTTGCAGATCAGGTGAGGCAGGCCTGCAGTGCCACCAAGAGCAAAGGGAGGTGGCAAAAAGCTGCTTTCATATGCAGCAAAACAGTGAGAATCTGTCAGGCTGCAGGGTGAGATGCAGGTACTAAGTAATAACCGTCTCTTACTTCCCCGAAGTTTGTAGTGCCTACTGCTCAAGGATAAAACCTGCCATTCTTTCGTGTCTGCTTGGGATGAAACAGAGTTGTGGGCTAACAGAGAGCAACAAAATCGGAGGGTGGGAACAACAGATGTGGACATTGCATTTCTTCCTGGGATTTTGCACACATCCATGCCCAAAGCCTCTCTTATCTCAGAATTTATTTCACCAAGACACAGCCCTGCACCTTCCACATAAGGGAGTAATTATTGCAATTAGGTCTTCCCTTTCTCTTGAGAGCTCAGCCCCTCAGCTGTGGGTGGGCACTGGGCAAGTGCCCAGAGGCAGCATTCACTGGGTGTTGGGGCCGGGCGTGATTCGCACTGAGGTGGGAACTGCGGGAAGGACAAAATTCCAGAGGTGTTTTTTTTCTGTGTGATAAGTTGAGGAGAATATTGCAGGTCTTTTGACCAGGAAAGATGAATATGGAGAGGATGTTTTCCCGTGGTACCTTTGTTGTCTGTTTTTCCTGATGAAAGGCAGAAGCAGTGCCTTGATGTGTTTGTCCCATCCTCTGGTGGAGTAAAACTTGTCTAGATTCTTAAGGGGAGGCACATTGCAATGTTTGGGTAAAAGATGCTATAATATGAGAAGAAGGTTTATATGGCTTCCAAAATTTAGGTTTAATTCATGACATAAAGGTTCTGGCTCAGAAATTTCCATTAGTTTCAGGAGTGCTGAATTCTTATCATCTGTGCAAGGAGCACGTTTCTGTAAAGATAGTGTATTTGTTTCCCTCCTCCCTGCTTCCCCTCTCCCCCCATCTTTTCTCTTGGAAAAAAGTATCTCTGAAATCAGGGCACTTTAAATACCTTGTTCACTTTTTTTCTTTTGTTCACAACTTGGTTTTGTTTCTGGACTAGGATGCCCGATACAATCACGCAAAGGTCTTTTATTTATGTTTGGCTGGGAGCTGACCAGATGCCCCAGCCTGTGAAATAATCACCATCTGTTGATTGTAATTGCAAAGCAAAAGCCAAAAGCCTGGAAGGTTTTTTCAATGATGTATTCAAAGAACTACAGCTTGACTTTTCTGAATAAAAACAAAAGCTTCTGCTTTGGGTCAGACCTTTTTTTTCCCTTTTTTTTTAATACCTCCCCACATGCTGAATGCCTATGAATAGCTCTGCTACTCATTCCCTCCTTATCAGAAGCGATTTGTCTTTGTGCTTTCTGTGTTGTTTTTTTTTTTTCATTCCTGTCTGAGAAGGTGGCACTATCATTGTGTTCTGGTGTATTGCATCTATCCTCTGCAGCCTGGTGCTTCAGTGGGGAACACACTTGTCTGAGGTCCCCCACACACTGAGTTTCTTCTCTTCCTCTTTTTGTCTCTCTGACATTTTGCTATTCTCACATCAGTCAAAGATGTCTCCGGGGAAGAAGGACAATGCCGAATACTGCAGGTGCAGTGAGAATCAATAATTCATTTAATCATAAATTAATAAATGATGATGATGCTTTGGGAGAAGGGGAGGAAAAGAAAGAACATTAATAAAGTGGTTTCCAGATCAATTCCACAACTCTGAGAGACTGAAGGAAGGCTCCAGAGGACCTGAACTTGGTAATTGTCAAGATCTGTAGGAGTCCCTCACTACCATCATAGCTGCTGCTTGGGTTTAATTCTGTGATAGGCTATTACCTACCCCTTCTGCTCTGGAAATTGGAAGCTGCAGAACGTCGGCATTTGTAGGACGCTGAACAAAATGCCTCTGGGTGGGGCAAGTGAGCTGTATAGAAGTTTTTCTGCTTGCTGGATAAAAGCATTGCAACTCCTGAATCGCTTCTGCCAGGCATTTAGAGGAAGTCAGGTCTCCAGTTCTAGCCTCCCAACTCCTGAGCTTGCTTCTCTGGGACCATGGGATTCAACTGAGTATTGTTGCCGTTAGGTTACCTGGGAGCACCTAATGCTGTGCTGGCCCTACCCAAAATACATGGTAGTGAATGCACATGTGCATCCCATCTGCTTGACACTACAGCATATGAAGGCAGGGCAAGTCAGGATTTAACCACCAGAAAATGAGGAATAAATTTAATGAGGATGTTGAATGTATTAACCTCCAGAAGACACCTCTCAAGCGGGCAATGCATATTTATTCCAATAAGCAGACAAAGACTCCAAAAGTCCCTGTGACAGCTCTCAATCCTGTATGGCGGGTGTAATTGTTGGCTAAATTTGTCACAATCTGCCACCAAGCAGCACATTTCTCTCCAGTGTGCTCTGTCCTTCCCTGTGCCTGCAGTAGTGCAGACTTTTCACTGCAGCTTAGATGAAGGTCCTTGGGGCTGCTGAGCACTATTACTCTTGTTTTCTTCTTCACTGGCTCTTAAGTAATAGACATGGACATCTCCTGGTATAGGGGTTGGAATTGTCTTTTTGAAAATCTGTATGACCCAAGGATGTTTCTCCCTGGATTTAGAGTGCCGTGGGCATTCCCGCAATTTGAGCTGACTTAAATTTCTATGAGAGATAAAAATGTTCATTTTTGTCACTGTCCAGGAAAAGAGGTTAGGTCTGTTTAAGTAGCATGTTAGTGCTTGGAGAAATTCAGGAACTGTGCCCCTCTCCCAGCACCTCTTATGGTCAGCAGGTATCTGGAAAGATGAACTTCCTAGGGGCAGGAGGTCTTTACTATGTATTTGTATGTCACTATATTAATAATAGTAATGGATAGTGAAATTAGAGGTTAGTGTCTCTTTTAAATAACCGTGGATGTTGCTAATAGGCACTAGATTAACCAGAGCTGCTGAAAGAACAATGCTGTTTTGCACCAGCAGTGGTTTGAATTCTGACCGGTTCTCGCATATTTGGTAAAGCATATGCCCTTCCTTAGAGGAAGGAGCAAATCAGTGCAACTAAGAGTGCTGCTGGAGCTCGAGAGCTGGGTTCTCAGGCAGAGAGGGAAAGAATCTCCAAAATGCTCTGTCTGGATGTGCTTGTAGTACCTATTTTCTGTTCCACTTCTTTCCTTTTTGTTGAGTTGTTTCTAATTTTCACTGATGCAGAAACAGAACCAGGCCAATTTATTTCATAGAATCATAGATTATGCTGAGTTGGAAGGGACTCAACATCATCATCTAGTCCAACATCTGACCCCATGGAGGACACCCCAAGAGTCACACCATGTGCTTGAGACTGTTGTCCAAACCCTTCTTGAACTCAGGTTTGATGCTGTGATCACTTCCCTGGGGAGTCTGTTCCAGTGCTCAACCACCCTCTGAGTGAAATACTTTTTCCTCACATCAAACTAAACCTCCCCCAACACAGCTTCATGCTGCTTCCTTCAGTTCTGTCATTAGTCACTAGAGTAAAAAGATTGATACACTCCACTTCCCCTCATTTCCTGGTATAAGTTCTATTTTTAAGTTTTCCTTTTAGTTCAATCTCATAACTCTTCTCACTCTGCAGTGTTCATATGCATCGAGTATATTTTACAATTTACTTTCTTAGTTTTTTTCCTTAATAAACTGTACACACTTAACCCTTCTTAGTCTTCTTTACATGTTCTTCCATGTTTATCAATCATTTTTGATTTTTTCTAGTTTGTTGCTCATCTATTGTTGATAAGGAAAAACTGGTGGAATTAAGAAAATTGAATCCTTGGACTCATTACACTGAAATGGTGCAGAAACTTTTCCCTCCCTGCTTCCCTTTGCTGTGATGAGATGTCCCTCTGTTTACCACCCAAAATTGTGAAAGGCTGTTTTACTAATACAACACATCAAGATTTTTTTATCTGCTTCTTTTCTGTAACCTCAAGTCTCAGAGAATTAAATAGTTTCTGTGCTATCTCCCTCTTGCTGAGAATCCGTCTTTTGGATTATTGCTCTCTGGGGACATTACCTGTTTTTTTCCTATAGTGTTGGGTTCAGCTTATGGCTTTGATGAGTCTAGGTTCAATCATCCTCTGTCCCACTCATTCTACTCTCCACTTTGACTTTCAGACCATTGCCATTGCATGCTAAATATTAAGGAGCTCTGTGTTTGTCAAGTGCCTTTTTCTTCGTCTATCATTATATTTGCAATTTCTCTGTAGGGTAGTAGCTGCAAATTTCATGCACAGTTAGTGTTGTTTTCCTGTGATACTGGTTTAATAAGGCCAACATGGATGCAAACCCTTTGGCACGTCATTTGTCATTTTCCAGTCCAACACAGCGTATTTTCCTTTGATCCCTCTGGACAGTTTTTTGATCCATGGCCTGTTGGTTCTAGTGAAACTGATGCAGTGGGGTAGTGTCAAATCCTTCAATTTCCTAGAGCTTCAAATTCCCTTTACTACCTTTCCTCTGTGTGTCAATTTGGAATGTGTATTAAAAGGCAAAAGACTTTCCACACTATTCTTTAGATGTCTAATGACCCTTCATATTTGTTTCATTATTTCACTAGGCATAAATATCGACTTAGAATTAAATATTGCCAGCTCTATTCCTTATTGAAAATCTTTATTATGTTTGCTTTTTGGTTGGTTTTGTGGAGCCTCCCTAGCTCAATGTAAATTGTCAGATTATTTGTCATTGGGATAATACGTTTGTCAATGCCTTGCCATAACAAATTAGGCTCCTGATCCTGCATACATTTATGCAGGTGCTTATATGTATAGATTGCTTAGCGTTCAGCCCTGTATTAGCTCTGTTGAAGTAAAAAATACTTTTAAAAAATGTCTCTGTCTTTTCTGGATTAAGTTCTAGGATGTTGCTTGCTTTATTTTAATTTGTGGACATATAATTCTTCGAGGTCTTTTTGCTTCTGCTTTTTTAAAACTTGCTCTTTTAAAACTTGCTTTTTTTCTTTCTTCTTAGTCCAAACTTCTTCTCTTTATTCTTATGGCTAGAAACAAATCTAAAAAAGCTGCCCAGCCATTTCTGAACTATTAATTTCATCCTCATCCTTACTTATTAAGGGACCCACCTTCTTTCTGGTGGTGCTTCTCCTGCTGATGAATTTGTAAATCCCTTCTTACTCTCTTCAGTGCCTTAGGCAACATAAATTCATTTGCTTTTTTTCCTCTTGCCCTTATCTTTTTCCCTACATCCTTAACTGACTCTGTATACTCTTGTTTAGTCACAATCTCCAATTTCATTTGCAGCACAAGACTTTTCTTGTGATTTTCTTAATGAAAAGGCATCAGTTGGAAAATACCATGCTGTACATTACTATAAGATCTGAAATGTTTCATTTAAAAGCTGTGTGTTGAGGAGCTTCCGCAGGGTCAGTTTATGTTAGGAACAGTCACTGTGTAGTAAAAACAGTGTTTCAGTTTTAGAATGGGAATTTCTCTGAGTGGTTTCACCTACTGCACTGTGTTGGCTGTTCATTCCAAGAGCTCCTCTCCATTCCTATTAGGAGATATAAAAAAAGCTCCCTTTTTAAGGGGAATTCTTTTAACCTGAAGGAGGCAGTGGGGCTCTGTGAGTGTTTCAGCCACTTGTTGCTTAGGAGAATGTGGAGAGGAAACCCAGACTGAAATATTGAGTGGCTGTAAGAGGGGAGAAGAGGCTGTAGGTCTTTCCATCCTTCCAAGCTCTGCTTTAAGGCAGGTTGGCAACAGTGCCATGCTTGAAGACAGGCATGGTCTCCGTGCATCCTCAGCATGTTAGGCAGGCAGAAATATCCCATGACCATAGTGGCTGTTGCTACTTGAGATTGTAATCCTGCCCTTGGGGAGCAAGGCTGGAGAATGTCTGGTGAAGGAGTTGCTTCACAAGATCTGGGAAAAAATAAACCTGGAGGCTAAATTTAGAGGCTCATTAGAGAAGACCCATTCGGCCAAAGCTGATCATGTGATCTGGAAAAATGCCTGTAATTCAGCTCATGTGAATGGGGCTGTGCCACTGACTTGCCTTATAACCTTGGAGAAGTTAGAACTGAACCCTGTGTTCATTTTTTCCATCTATAAACCAGGGAGAGTGATACAGAACTGCGGGGGTTTGACCAACTCCTGACTGTGAAATGGTCCAAGAAACTGAGTTAAAATGGAAATATTTCTTTCTTGTAGGGAGTCAAAGTGAAGATTTTGATGGGGTGGGGCAGGAAGAAGTGGTTTGTGTTTAGTTGTTCCCACCACGTCTTTTGGGGGTGTTCTTACCCAGCTTTCTCCCTCCCTTCCTCCCTATGTGGGTTCCAGAGAGAGCAGCTATGGATAAGCAAAATCTAACGAGATGATGTGACTCTGGGACCAGAAGCCATTGTGTCTTCATCTTCCCACATCATCTTGGCATCCTTCACACAATTCCCGAAGGTCGACAAATTTGGAGTAAAGCAGGGTCCTTAAGAATTGAAAAAAAAAAGAAATCACAAAATATGCTTAAAAATAGAGGTTAACTCCATAGACCCATACTTTCCCTCTTCTTCTGTGCCCCACAGTGTTGGGCTGCATTAGGGCAGGGACTCTGCTGGAGTTCTGGTCTGTATGTTTGCTGTTTGTTTGGCGGAAATGTCTTTTTGTTTACATGGGGGAAAGAGAAGCTTAGAGAAGAAACCTGGCACAGAGCAGTTGGGATTTGGTTAATCTGCTTAGAAATACATTAATCAGAGGATCAGATGCTGTCAACAATACTCCTTCCCCTCAGTCTCTTCCCCCTCTCAGTACCTTCCTCATCATTGCTCCCGCTGGGTCCTACTCCACACCCTCCTCCCTGCATCTCTTCTCTCCCCTGCTGTGAAAGCCAGGGAGTAATGAAGGACAAGGAGATTAAAGCAAAATTAACAAATAAAATATAAATCCTAGATCTAAATGAAAATTAAAAATGGATCTTCTTCTGTTTATTTGTTTCCCTAAAAATAGCCTTGTACCCCAGCCAAAATAAATGTAGCCAGGAATATTTCCATGGAATATTCTGGGGGAAATAGTCAGGTCCCAAAAGATGAGCACCTAGTGGAAATAGTATCTGCCTGCTTTCCCCTCTGACTCCATCCACCTACCCCTACTTCCACTAGAGCCTGCAGGAGAAGCTGAGGGACCACAATGAAACATGACATTATCGTGGCATTATCACAGTGACTGGAGAAAGGTCTACTCCAAACTGCCAATCCTCATTGCCTTCAGCAGGAATTGCAGGTACTCAGCTTCTGGCTGTCATCTCTTGTCTAAAAATGGACATCCATATTTGTAAGCCATGACAATTTAGTGGGTGCTGTGATTGAAAGTTGAGCCAGGCAGTTCAGTTTCTCTTTTTAGCGGTCAGGATAATAATATGCACAAGAATATTCCATATATGGGGAGAGAAACTATAAAAGAAAGTGTCACAGTTAGTGGCATGTTCACCATCTTTTTCCTGACTGGCTTGTGGTGAACTGGAAAGGAGGCTCAAAGGTGACATCCCATGGCTACATGGAGCCAAGGTTTAGGCTGAGTTTGCTGCTCCCTGAGCTCTGTTGTGGTAGAATAACTGTTGTCGGAAGAGCTTTTGTTGTACATGCAGAGTCTTTCAACACTTTTGTTTTATGAATTTTTCAAGAAAAGCACAAGAACAGAAAGCATTACAGTGAACAAGATAATCAGCACCAACTGGGGGATAAAGGAAGAGGTAGATAGCTACTGCTATCTACTCTTAATATTTGCTTTGCATGCATGGTCTTTATACTCCTGGGTTTTATTCTCAGATGTGTAGCATGCTGTTTTGTTCTCTGTATGAAGGTATAATCATAGGCTTACTTAATTTCAAGGAAAACCTTTAAGTTCAGGGATCTCCTGACCTTTGAGCTGTTATTTTAACAGCATTAGAGTTGCATTAATTTTGGAGATTCTGCAATCCCATGTTAATCCAAATTCCATTGAAGTCAGTACACAGACACCCATTGTCTTAAGCTGGGGTTGGTTCAGGTCATTGCTCTTCAAATTGTTGAGAGGGAAAGGATGAGAATGAAGAGAAGGATGTAGTGGTATATAAGACCTCAGCTTCTTTTTGTGTTTTCATGGGTGAAGTAAAGGTTGTCTAAGAAAAAAATGGGGTGGTAAATGTTTTTACAGGAAAATTAGGGTTTTTTTTTTGAGAGAGCAGGTGGCATGAGGAGAATGCAAGGCTGCTGCCTAAGTGTGCAGGAGTACTTGCCCCAAATGGGAACGACAAAGAGCTTTGGCCAGTGCATCATCTCTTCCACAGGAAGATGTGTCCTTGTGCAAGTTTCCCTTCTTTCCCTCAAACTAGAACAGTGCACTGAAGAAAAAGTGAGAACCCACCAATTTGCTTTAGAGGAAGATCTGGAGGAAACAGTGCCATTCCCTTGTTTTTGCATACATATGAGCAGATGCGTACAGCTATTTGAGGACATGGGGACCCTTTTAAAGTTGTTACACATGCTTGACCTGCCTCCTGTATTGCCCCAGCCACTGAGGTGCACTGTGACCCAGCTGCTCACTGTCAGGGTGGGTTGGGGTGTCTGCTGGCTGTGCCCTGTGGGTCCTTCACAGGCCTTTTTTCCCTAGAAATTCATAGTGCTGATCTCATGACTCATACTATAGTGTGAACACTTGATGCTCTGGGGCAAGAGCTTTAAAAGATCTGGGCTTGAGCACTGGGTTTACAACCAACAAGTGGTCATAAGACTTTCCCAAAGGTTGTGTCCTGACTTCGTGGCAGCAAGGCAGAAATGCTGAGTTAGCATGCTCACAAATTCCTGTCTTGGCTTCGTCCCAGCAAGTGGGAGATAAGGAGACAGTAAACCTCTCAGAGATATGTGCCTTTGACAGCAGCCCCACACACAGGAACTGCTCTATTGTTCCTGGTTGGGAGCTGGGGTTTTGATACCTGCTGGATGAGATTATAACACTTAATCAGTGTATTTAGGGATCTTGTCTGTCTGGGCAAAGTAGGGTGGGACAGTACTGCTGCATCCATTCTGTTCAGCATGTGTAAGTGTCAGAGATATGTGGTAGGAAAGATCTTGCTGTGAGCTGCTATCAGGAAAGTACACAATGTCCTTTCCAGCACAATTTTTCTGCTGGTTTCTACATGCTACCTAGATTAAACCTAATATAGATACATGCTGTGTCTGAATTTTGCTGAGACCATTGCTGAGATATATTTGTGGATTTGGGACTAGCCTATATCTCAAAAATGTTCATGGAGCTAGTCCATGTTTTTCATTGACATGCTTTCTCTGTCTGAGATCAGTCACTGCTTTTTCCATCCTATTAATAGTTGTGACTTTGCTGGGTCTTTCCTCTGGCCCCATAATTGGGCTACTGGTTGGAATCTGGATTGCAGCAGATATTCAGATAAAGAAGATCTTCAAGGAGACATCTTTTCCCATGTATGTTCTCCCTGGAGTGCCCTGAAGGAGGTATGAAAGAGCTGCTTCCTACCAGCCTCCTCCCCTTCCCAGGATGTTGCCATTGGCTTCCTTGCTCATAGCCAAGCCCTGAAATGACACAGTTCACAGCCTGATCTGCTTTACCTCAGGCTCAGGGTTGTATATTGATATGGATGGTGGACAGTCTGTTGTTGAAATGGGAAGGGGATTTGAAAGCGCTGGGCATATTTCCCCTCCCAGTGTGTGGCTACATATAACACATGCACTATTGCTGAGCAAACTGTAGGTCCCTGGTGGGAAGCGGGCTTCATACACATCTTATGTTCTCCTGTGACCTCCTTCACATCTCCTGGAGACTGTCCTTGCAGTTGAAGCATGTATTGCTACAGAAGCTTGAGAATTTGGGGCATCTTTTTAGGCCAGTAGACTGTGGTCTGGGAGACTGAGGTGAGCACTATGTAGGCAAATTGTGTTAAATAGTGGCTTTTAGAATCTCGGGGATTTCATGCATCTACTCTCCAAAAATCAGAGTGAACTGTGGACCAAAAGTTTAGTCACCACCAATCAGGCTTGTGTGCTGCTCAGGCATAGTACCTGGTTAATTCTCAGTCAACACTACGCCCTGCATTTAAAAGCTGCTTGAGGTGGAGTTTTTACAGCCTCCATGGAGCAGTTTGTTTTAGAGCTTTGCTGTTGTCACAGCTAGATAACTAGTCTGAGATCTCGCTGGAAATTTTGTTGCTAATAAAGATGATTGGTGGAGAAAAGAGAAATATTTTTCTCATGCAAATTAAAAGCATACTACATTTGTCTTTTACCTTTTTGCTATCTAGTTTTCTTCTGTTCTCTTTCCGTCCCTTTGATATATTTCCCTATCTCTGTCTCACTTTCTGCATTCCTTCTTCCACAAAAATCACTTTCTCCTTTCACAGGGAGCAGAAAGAAGTGTCTGTTGTGCTTTTTGTGTTCCTACTTAATCCTGCCTGATCTCCCATTGTTAGAAGGCTCCTTTCTCTCTAGTACTTTTGTGTTTGGTACAGACGAGTGTGACAGAACCCTGCAGAAGGTCCTATGCTTTCAGGATGCTTCCTAGCCAGCACCTCTAGCCCCAGCTCCTTCCTCTCTTAATTCAAAAAGCTCATGCTCAAATGCTAATGTTCTCACTCATTTCTTCTAGCATTATGACGCCTGGAGCTTTCAAATATGTTCATTAATTAGGCCTCCTGGGGTGTATTCCCTGCTGACCACAATGTGTACATATGTGGAGCTAGCAGAGGGGAGTAGAGGGCATGCCCGAGTCTGGAGCATACGCTGTGCATCCTGCTGTTTTGCAGGCTTGCTTAAGCAGTTGGTCATTCCTTAAAGCCTCATCCCCCTGCAGAATGGGAGAGAGCCTGGGATGCCTTGGAGGGGCAAAGAGACACAATCGGGTTTGACAGGATTTGCACCACAAATTAAGTGCTGAATGTTCACATTTGACACTCCAGCTCCATGGAGCTTTTGGGTAGCCCTTTGCAGAGAAACCTGTCAGAAATGCAAGAATCCAGAAAACAGGTGAAAAACCACTCTGCCACCTCTTGTTTTTCACTTCTCAGAGGATGCAAACCATGAAGTTGGTGCTGCATGGCCTTGGCAGCTGCACTGAGCACCCTGACTCCATTGCACTGGGGAGGAAGGTACTGTCATGGCCGGGAGGTTACACACTGCCACACCTCATTCCACACCTCCATGTTTGGTGGCTAATTTTAGATGTAATGGGGGTGTGGAAACAACAGCAACCTCTTGGTTGATTAAAAGAAAAAGTATGAACCAAACCCATTTAATTATATTGAGCCAGGAATGTTCTTGCCAAAAGACTGACACGTGCTTTGTTTAATTTGTTAGATTTCCAATTTCTGAAGTCACATTTTCTTTATCTGTCCTCTGTGGTTGTGGATTGTTTCTTCATGTGCTATCTGAAGAAATACTGTCTTCCAGCCTAGAAGAAGTGCTTTACTCCATTGTTGTATTTCTTCCTAGAGCCTGGAAAAGACTTTAACGTTTTGTGGCATGAGTATAGAAATATATATCAGGTCCTACTGTAATGAGAGCTTGGAAAGCCATTCTAAGAAGCTGTTCCTTTGATGAAAGTCATCCTTGTGCAGCAGCCTTGTGCCAGTCTCTGTACAGCACAGTCTCCCACAATACCACTTTCTTGTTAAAGCTGAATTCCTTTCCTATGGACTGTGTTTAGTGTGAACATACCTGAAATTCCTGTGGCAGACAGTGACAAAAAGATAACTCCTGAGCTTTTGTGGTTCTAGGATTTATCCAGTGTAGTGCTGGTCTTCCTCAAACTCTTGGTTCCTCCTGCTTAGAGACTACTCTTGTCCTGCTGCATTATTCTTTAGCCATTCCACATCCTGTTTAGGGGTAACTAAATTAACTGTGGAGATATGGGGGTCTTGCAGAGGCAGTGGGTAGCCTTTCTACCTGTCTCTGTGGGGTATGTGTTTTAAGCCATGCTGATTTAACTCACAATCTCTCTCTGAGTAGTCATCAAGTATACACTATTGCATTTATTACTCTTTGCTTTTCAAGAAATGCTTACCCCAGGGTCATATTCTAGTTTTCAAATCTATTGCTTTGGGTATTTATTGCTTTGAAATGGCATCTAGACCTTAGGGTATGGTTTCTCTTCTTTCCATCAGTCTCTCTGCTTGTTCACCCGCTTTCCCTCGATACTACATGCCAAAGCAGCACAGAGTGCAAGTGGAGTGAGGGAACACTGCCCAGTTCCCAACCAGGCAAACAGAGGCAGGGAATGAGATGGCAGTCAGATGTACTGCCTGCAATGCCACTGAGGTAGATGGAGAGGTCAGAGGTTTCTCCTGCCCCGTTTGTCTGCCACTGGTTACCATCAGTTCAGGTTGTCAGCACAGCCACCTGCCTTCTTGCTCTTTAGCCTGATTCTCTCAGTGTGACCTCTGGTAGAAAAAATTTGCTTTTACTCACTAAACTGGGTCTTTTTGCCAGAGTAGTGTGGGAGAGTTGTTACACCAGCAATTGTGCTGGCATGTCTGAGGAGGAGACAGCGGGATGAGGAATGGGAGGAATGCTTACCTTTACATCTGGGGGCAACCAGCCACAGGAGCAGGAATGGCCTCAACCCAAGCTATTACTCCACTTCTCCCAGCTGATCCAAACTGTAGAGCCTAGGATTCAAACACACATACAGTTTTTTCAGTGGTAGACTAGATTTTGATGAAGTAAGTTTTAGCTTTCTGACTTTAGGCTGGTTTATATTAGCTGGTTTTTATGAAGTCCAAGAAGCAGCCTGCAACCCTTGCACTAGAGGCTGGAAACCCCTTCACCACTATTCTCATGCTTATGTAATTATGGAGCAGTTTCTCCCTCATGTCATCATTTTTGAACAGGGAAGAGCTGGTGTGAGCACTTGCAGAAGGCAAGGAAACCAGGTCGGACGAATACTGTTGAAGAAAATTCAGGCTTATTATTCAAACAGATGTTCATGAATATATTTTGTCATACTTGCAGAGTCTTAATTGTAATCTGACTTGATGGGCACATGAGTTTAAAAGTAGAAGACTGAATTTATGGAAGGAGAGATGATTTGGGAGATGAATGATCAAGATAGACTCTAGAGAGTTAGAGTTCATATCTGGCTCTGCAGAAGCATGGGCAAGTCACCTGGGTTTATTGCTCCTTGCCTCCCCTGGGTCCCAGGAATGCTCAGTTCCTGCCGGCAGAACACATCTGCCTCCTGAGCAGGACTGTTTGTGTGCTGAATTGCATGTTCATTCATAATGGCTGTTTTCTTTTCTTTCCATTCTGGGGATTATAGTGTATATTTTCCACCTTTTTGTTCTCTTGCCTGTCACTCCCCTGTCCCCAAATCAAGGGCTCTCCTCCATTCTTCTTCTGTTTTCTCAGCTTCCGTGGGAAGCTGTCAAAACCTTGCTTGGTTGTGCTTCTCCTGCAAAACCAGGTCTCTGTGAAGTTTTGGCAATACAATGACTGCACTGCCTGGTGAACAAGAAGAGAATCTGGGAAAGAAGCCAAAGCATGATTCTACCTACTACAATGATTATTATTATTTCCATTAGCAAATATGGCAGGAAAAGTTACGATAAACAAGGGAAAGATAAGTGTGATTTGTATATGTTTAAACACTTCTGTGCATTTTTTTCCCTTTTATTTCTTTTTCTCCCTGAATACAAGTACTGCTTTAAAACTAGGGACAGATTGCTTCATTTTTGCCTGGAGTCTAATGATATTGGGGTTACTAATTGTGTGGGGCAACACAGCATATTCATTCTCACACAGTACCTATCACACAGCAGGTAGCAATCTCAACTGCAGATGAGATGTCCCCTCCTCTGACAGCATCCAGAGGGTCAGAGAGGCATCAGCACCTCCCTCAGGGGGACACCCCTCTACAATAGTTGTGCTGGCAGCCTATGCATCTTCCTCGCCCAGGAGGTGTGTGGGCAGCACTCACCTCGACTGGCATGATGCTTCATCTGGCATGGACCCAGCTGGCTGCAGGTGAAGGAAGCCTCCTGAGGATGGTCTCAGGTGGAGGATTTGGAAGGAAAATGAGCCTGAGAGTGCAGAAAAGGGGGTAGGAGAGAGGCTGCTTTGTGATGGTAACTGCTAGCGTAACTGTGCTGAGGCAGCTGTTAAAAACAGTGATGCTCCAAAAGAAGGTTTTACCCCTAATGGTAAACAGCGTGGCACCACAGACTCTAGAGACAGAAACCTCCTGCTCAGCCTACTGCAGAACTGTAAGACAGCAGCTGGTAAGAGAGCAAATGGCTCCAAAAATACTTGTGAAAACTGCAACACCTCTGCACATGCTGCCTGGTCCCTTGGTTCCCCCTTCAGGCAAACAAAAAAGGAGCACAAAAAAAAAAAAAAAAAGAAAAATTGAAGGTTCGGTCTTGTGTTCTGTTTTTTTCAATGAGAACCTTTCTAGCAAGGTTGCATAGGATAATTTGGGAACAATTCTTCCTTCCATGATGCAAAAGATATTGGTGAGTCCTCTGAAACAGTTCCTCTGCCACAGTGAGGTGTGGCAGCCCAGACCATGTCAAACACGGGTTGTGCTTTCCTTAAGGCTGTGCATCCCATACCACTTTTAAAACTGGGGGTGTTTGCAGGCACAAATAAGCTGAACACTGGGGCTGACCTGCAGATTTGGTGTGATTCCTTGCCAGCATTGCCAAGGCACTTGAATGAAAGTTGAGGCCAGTGGTATTTTTAATGTCTGTGGATAGGATTTGGTTTGAAATAGGTACAACTGGGAGAGTTGAGCCAAGCTGTGACCTTGGCCCCATGCAAAACAGGGGAGTGCTGTTTGCAAGGCTCCCACTTGTTCCCACTGGCTCTGAGTTTGCTCCTCAGGATCACAGAGTGAGTGGCAATACTCTTAAATTGGAGCCACAAGGTTTCTCTGAGCTTAAACGATACATGGGGAGAGCAGTGAGTACATACTCTCGGCTTTAAGAGAAAAAAAAAAGAGTTTGGGGAGACTTCTTTATGCAGAGTAGCACTGATCTGAGCTTTAAATAATGCAGTGAACTTGTAAGTGTTCCAAACTGTGAGATTTTTGAATTAATTTTTAATCTATGGTTTAACATTAAAGTTTAACACATGTGTTTCAAATTTCAGAAAGGGAATTTACTCCTGAAAGGCTAAGACTTCTTTCAGTCGCTTCTTATGATTTTGTTCTATTTTATCTTGTTTTTTTTTCCCTCCCTGTGGGTGCATTAAGAAAAATCGAACAACAAAACTACACAAGTCCCCCCTCCCAAACCACTCCTCCCAACAAATAAACAAAAAAACCAAACCAAAAAAAAACCCCCACCAAACAAAGGAAAGGGAAAACCCATCATACAAGGTTGTGCTTGGAGAATTTTCAACTTATTGTTAAACTAGTGTCCAAGTGTGCTCTTTCATATTTGTGCTGCTCTGTGTGCTCTTAGACTTGGCAGGAGAAACATCTGTGTAAAAAGCTGAGCCAGGTGTGCAGAAAAAAAATGTTAATTCAGAGCAGTTGTGTACTTTGCTGCTTGGGCATAAGCAACTTCTTGCATCTGTTACAGAGGAAAAATTTTCAAAGTGTTTTCTTGAGACTTTAAAAGACAAGGGAATCTTGTAGCAGTTCTATGTTTGCAAAAGTTAGCAGCTGTTGTAGAAGGGAATTTAGGACATCATGAGAAGTGAAAAAGAGAGGGCAAGCCTAAAATCAGAGCACTGTGAGTCTTGGTCACTTGGGATTAACTCTCAGATCCTGGTATTAGAAAATAAGGTGGTAAGGAGGGAGGCACATTGTCATGCACAGCAACAGCAGTGTCTGCATTTGCAATGTCTCTTTTCTATAATGGTACTCTGTGCTTTTTGAAAAGAGGTTTGGAGTATTTATAAGCATTTGACTTTTCCTTGAAGGTGCCTGCTTTGTGTCTCCCAGCCTGGAGAGCTTTGGGGAAGGGCCATTTGCAGAAAATGTTTGCTCTTAGAATCATGTTGGCCTCCAATAGAGCTGAACATAGTTAAACTTCTTGGTTATTTTTTTTCTCCTTGATAAGATGTGTGTGTGTTAATTTGAAATCAATACCAATACTTGGTACAGTAGTGGAGAGAGTGATTAATAGGCAGAACAGGGCCCATGAATCAGGTGCTGAAGTCTTGTTCCTGTCTTGCCATTGACCTGCTGCTTGGTGTTTAGGTGAGTTATACCCTCTCTCCACCTTGGTTTTCCTCACTGCGAAGTGGAGACTCTAGATTGCCCCAGTGCCTTACCTCCTCTCATATTTTAGAGCTGCCAGTGCAACTTTCTGCACTTGAGTTTTTTCAGCATGATGCTGGGTACCCAACTAGAGTACTGGAGAGCTGACACTGGCTGGAGGTGAAAATTCACAGCATTTGTGAAGAGTCAGGCTCAGTGATCTTTGCTTGGATGCTTAGAGTTGCAGATGCTTCAAGCCTGGCTATATCATGAGCAGGGAGGGCCTCCCAGCTTTGGGACTTCTTTTGCTTTGTGCCCTGTGCTGACACTTATCTATGTGCCAAAAGGACACACAGCAGATGGAGAGCAGATTTATATTAATCTGACTGTGTACATTTCATCTATTGGTCCTGCTTCCACCACACAATGTGGGAATGATTAGCCAAATGGCTGGAGAATCGGGAACTGATTTATGATCAGCAACACTTGCACCAAATCTTTGGGTTTTGCTGTAGGGAGGTAGGGAAAATGGCACTCCCAGAGGACAAGGGAACATAGAGTGACTCACATTTTGGGAAAGGACTGCAAAGCGCTTAAATAGGTGTGTTCCTGTGGCTTATGTGTGGAAGTCTCCGTGCTTGACACTGGCCACTTGAGCAACATGAGGAACAAACTTAACCTGGAAACATCTACAGCTTCAGAACTCTGAGTGTTCCCATGAGAAGATTGTGACAGAGTTGTTTGTAGCTAAAGCTGGTAATGAACTGGACAACTATTTCAGAGAAATCCTAAAGTGTGCTCTCTGTTTCATTTCACATCACTGTGAGAGTCCATATCTTTTAATGGAAGGACCAAAAATCAGGGGAAATTTCCACTGAGAAAAGATACTATTCATGTGATGTTGAAAGGCCTTAGTGTATTAAATATGCGTGTGTGTGTGTACACTGTACTGTTACTGCATAAAATTATGCAAAGTCAGAATTTATGTAATGCCTAAATATACGGCAAAAGTTTAAATGGATTGAAATAAATCCATTGAAATAAAATGTTTTTACCTTATTGGACTGAAGTGTACCAATATTTCCATAATTAAATGGGAAAGTCAAAGCAATTCATTTTGTCTTCACTCACTGAAAATGTCATCAAAGTTGATATTCTTACAACCTATTTTGATTTTAATGAAAACTTCTTTTCCCAGTGGAAAATTGTCCTTTTATAACATCTTTCAGAACTCATAATCTGAAACATTTAATTACTGACCTGACATTTGCCAGACAAATTTGGGTTTTCCTTTCTTTCCAATTTAAATGAAAAAGAGCCTACTTTTTTGTTTCCTTTCTGTTAGCTTGTTTTTAATAATTTTAACAATTTTAAATTCAAGGTAGTTTGAGATTAATGAAGTTTAATATGTGGTAGTTTAATGTGTTTGAACAAGCCCATGAAAGCTAGTTTTAATCTGACTGCTTTTGGACACTTTGACTGCTTTTATCAGTCTTGTTTGGAACATCATATACAACACAGGGAAGTTTCACTATGAATTTGCACATTCTCACTTAAAGGCTCTCTCTCCTACCAGCAGGCCACAGGAGTTTTGTTATTAAAATGGATGCAAATGTGATTAGACCTTTAAGCCCCAATTTGGCAACATGCTTACACATGTGCTCAATTTTTAAACATAAAATGCATTTCCACTGACTTAACTGTCTTTAGAGGTATTTCTAGGACATATCAAATCCACCTGGGCGTCACTGTCCAGTTGAGCAACCCTAGGTCCATGTGGGCAGTCTGCTGGCCATGCAAGTGGCAGCACTGGTGAAGCAGGACTCACTCACAGTCAAGTCACAGGGGAGCTCAAGGGCATGGTGAAAAACAAAGAACATTGGCTAATTATTCTTTCATTTACAAAGCTTCTGCACTCCATAGGATGAGAGCATTTCATACACAGGACTCAAAATGAGAATGGAAAGCAGATAGCAAACTTGTTGGCATTGTCTCAGCCAAAACTTGTGGGTTGCTGGACCAGATCCTTTAAGAATCTGACACTCATTTTGGTGACAGTTTCTCCTGACTTCAAGAAGAATGGGATCAATCTATAAAAAAACCTTTTCTTCTCACAAAGGGCTGCCTTCAGTCTCCTTGAGGCTTGCTTTTATTNTTCTGGAGCTGCCCTCAGCCCCCCTCTAACCTGATTTAGGTCTCGCCCAGCTTTTGCTGTCCCCCTTGCAGGAAAGCTTGCTCACATAGGAATCACAGCTCCTTGTAGTTCTCAGTGCTGACCCTGCTGTGACTTTATGTCATACAGCACCCCTGGGTGCATGGGTGCACTCTTCTTTCTTGTGGAGCCCTTCAACCTCTGGGTAGGTGGATGCATCGTTTTCTGGTTATCTTGCTGCCTCATGAATTCTGGAAGATGCAGCAGCACCAACAAGGCCTATGTTTCATGTAACCAACTGGGGTTCCTGGAGGACTCCCAGATGATGTCAGTGGTTGGCAAGGAGCAGGACATGATGCAGCACGCCCCAGAACTTCACCCAGCTTGTGCCTATACAGCGAGCCTTATCTCTTTTTTGTCCATCACCCTCTGCTCTTCCTCCTTTTGGAGGAGGAAGGACATAGTTTTTGTTGCTTTCAGCAAAACTAGTTTGTTGAATCACAAGTTGGGACTATTTTGCACTGGAGTTTGACTTAATGATGGTTGTGTCAGGCAGCAGGACCTCATGCTCCTATTTCTCCCCACCACACACAAGCTGTATATTCTGGCCTGTGCACCCATTCATCCTGACTTTCCCTGAGCCAGCTCTCCTTA